>JAIUJO010000251.1:457465-570399 GCA_023846275.1 Vanilla planifolia | reverse complement strand
TCTTTTGTCAAATTTTTTATTTTGAAAAAAAAATGTCTTTTTTATGCAAATAAAAAATGTCTATCCCACAAACCATGATACGATTTTGGATTCAAATTTTGGGCGAGACTTCAAACTGCTAAACAATTTGGAAATCAGGAACCCTAACATGTGCCACTCCACATTTATTTCTCCGACAACAATCACCAATCCTCCTCTCTCTCCATTACTTGGAATGGAAGGCTTCTATTTCCCTTCGACTATCCCTCTGGCGAGTTCTGGCCGTAAACAGCTATAAGGCGTGGAATCCGGTTGGTGTACAGGGAAACTCCAGGGGTCCAAGTTCACTTCGCGACAACAGTCTAGGTTGTCGCGATCTGATCCTTCACTGAATCTGAGAGGTAGTTCTCCATGGATCCTTCTCATATTCTTTTTCGACATCCAACGGTGATCATGCTTCGATTATTTACACGACCGGCAAACGGGTAAATCTCCCCCAAAATGGCATTTCTATTCCTTTTCATCATAGAAGCCTTCCTTTGTTGTTTGGCTTCATCCAGATGAGTGCATCTTTCTATCTGGAGATACCGTGTAGTGATACGGTTTCTCAATTTAGGGTTTGGGGTTGTAATTGCATATAATATTTCCCTTTGCTGGTTAGCCACTTTTCTTTAGGGATAATTTTGTTTGAATCGACTTGAAGAAGTTGTCGAATAATTTGTACATAGTAAGGATCACAATGGCAAAACTGGTTATGAAGATAATGTTTTCGTTGGCAAATAGCTAATAAAAAGAAAGATGAGCTGGTGCATGATGCTTAATTAGTTTAATCTTTGTATAGAATTGATGTTAAAAATTATATAATTTTTTTGTTTATCCCCATTTACCATGGTACTCAGGGGAGGAGGGCACCTTGATTTGCATTGTAACGCTGCTATGTAGCAATGAGAAGATCTTGAAAGGTGTTTAAGGGTTCAAAATTACAGCAAAAGAAATATTGGCTATGTATTTAATATGGATTTGGTAGAGTGGTTGTCATTAAAAGCCTCTACAAGGTGGGCAAGAGATCATAGTGCTGGTTCTGATGGATCCTTGACGAGAGCAATAGCAGTTAATAACCTAAAAGCCAGCAGGAGTACATTGAAGCTATGCTTTATGTATAATGTAGTACTAATTCTAAATATTTTTTTTAATTTTATAAAACATTTTTTTGTATTATGAGTATTATTTAAATATAATAGATATTTCATGCAGTTTGATCTTAAAAAAAATGAAACTTCGTAAGAAGCGTGATGAAAATTTTACATAAATAAGTAAAAAGTAGGAACACAACTAATATTTATATTGATATTTTATGGAACATAGATCTAAAATGGTTGTTTGTATGTCTCATTTGGTTTGGATTATCTATGATGAGATTAACTTCACAAAAAGATCTTATCAATAAAATCATTGGATTCATTTGATGTTTTCTACTAAAGTCAAAATAAAATATATAATAATCAAAGTTTTTTCACCACATAAGTTTGCATCGTGCTTCTTTGATCCATTGGCTTTTTGCATGAGAACAGTTTGATAAAGTGTGTGGGTAAAGACTCAAGAAGAGAGAACCAACAAAACAATTATTGCATGTGCTAAAAGAGTGTAACTACAAGGAAGATGTACTTGGTTAACTTCAATAGAAAAATATGATCTTTGAATTTAAAGATTTCAATTAAATTCTTAAGATCATCAAAACTTATGAGCATTGTTTGCAATACCAACTACACTACACATGATGAAATTGTTATTAATAATAAAATACTATACTTCAATAAAAAAATTTAGACTAAGTTAAATCTCAAATTAAATAATATTGTTTTAATCTTAATATAAACTATATTCTTTAAAGTCATCTAGTTCATGGAGATTAAAAATAAATATAAATATCATAATACAACAAAATTCGTATCCTCCAACAGCTTCATTATAGTCTTTTTTCTTTATTATTTTGTAAAATTAAGATTTGAACTAAATTTAACTTGAATTTTCTAAACCAACATCAAATCAAAATATTTGACAGTTGGGTTATATCTATGACTATTATATGTAAAACTAATATTATTAAATCAACTAAATATTTGACTTGAAGTTCACCAACATTCACCCACTGAGTCAACTTGAGATAATATAACAAGGAAAAAGAAATAAAAATAATTGGTAAAGAAGAGAACTCACTCAAAGCCAGCTTATCAGAGAAGACATCTTGGCTTAAGGACAAAATTTTACTAACTTAAGTGGTTTGATTTGTGAAAGAGATGGTTTAAAGGGGTTAGAGAAAATATGAAAGATAAGGGAATGGATCAAGTTAAAATTCAACAATCTTATTCAAACAATTTCTATAAAATAACTATATTTAGAGATAATCATCCATATGATTCGCATCTTTCCCCTACAAAATGTATTCAATTTGCATATCCTTTCCTCAATATATGCCCATAATTTGGGTTTCTTGTTTTTCTTCTCATGAACGATGATCCAACTATATTATTGCTCTATGATTGTAAAAATTTAAGAACTTTAGCATATTCTACAATAACATTTAATTTCCATTCATTTCTTAGCAAAATATTTTCAAACAAGTCCCTGTTGCTTCTTCTTTATGAAATGAAAACCCTTAAAAGATTAGCTTTGTTTTTGACAATTATTTCTTGAAGTTAGTTTATCCTTTCTAGCCTCAAAATATAAAAAATTTACTAAATAAATTTTTATAATTCATTTTTATTATCACATAAAATGCATTTAACAAAATACTTTTTTAAAGAAAAATTTTTCAAAAGCTCATCTTTATTTGTAAAAATCATTATCAAATAAAAACTATTTGAAGAATTCATTATAAAGAGCGCTCAAACCTTAATGCAATTTTAAACTAATCTTTTGACATTAACCTACTAAACCCCCCTTTAATCCCTAACACGATATGCATTTATGTTATGGGTTGCATCTTGCTCATGCCATTTTCCTTACTCTTTCTTTCATTGTGCATTGTCTTCCTCACAATAATGGGGATTGTAAAGCCATGCAACAATTCTTCTCTTAGACATTTCTAAAGTGAGAGCAAACATGATGGATAAGAACATGATTGACCATGAGGAAAGAATGCTATAAACCATTTTCACAATAGATTTATATCATAGATTTGTTTACTTTGCATTTTCCAAATTGCAGTCAATGTTGGCTTGATTATCGTGCTTTTTGTCCACTACATTTTGTTACTTTTTGCCTTTGTTCTTACGATGTATCAATGGGAGATTGCTATTGTGGTTGTAGGATTGCTATAATACTAATTTGAGAGTGTTTTGAAAGAGTTTGGAGGACATTTTGCTTTACACGCATTGGTTTGGAGGACACTTTACTTGTTGATTTTTAGGGTTGATTATTTGGGTTTAATGATCTTAATCTACATACATCTATTGTAAAAATTAAGATCTTTTTTGGAGTACAAATTTATTATATGTTTTACCTTCTATAGCATAACCATTATATGTTCAAAAGTTTAGAGACATTCCTTCGTGCAATATTGTATATGAAACTTTTGTTAACATTATATTAATTTTTATTGTAGTATTTTGATTGTTCATATACTACGTGCTTATTTTGTATCTATTGCCTGATGCTTATATAAACCTAGCAATAATGATTCCATGAGGTTTTAATTTACCTTGAGTAATTTTTTTCTTAAATACTTGATCAAGATAAAGAAACGAAGCTTTATGGGACGTAAAACTTGTATGAGCTTAGCTGCTTATACATCATTATCATATATTGCATTAACGTGTTTGTGATATAAACTATTTAAAACATAGTTTTGCATATGACGGTTTATTATTAGTGATATAATATGATTAATAGATTTTCTAACAAATTGTGTGTGTCTATTATCTAACTTTCCAACAATACATATGTGTATATTACACTCATTGATGTTTAATTTGACTTTCTTATGATCATTAATTTGTTAGAGTTTATTATAATTGTAAACATGTATTATTTTTATGTAGTTTATAATTAAAGATAAATATATTATGCAAGGTATCAATATTAGCTTTAATTATAATTTTGCACTTCTTGTTTTTTATAGAAATATCATATATATTTTTTTCTGAACATCTTCAAACCTAACTTAGTTCTCCTTATATTTATTTTCTCAAACCTAGCCTTGTCATCACTTTACTTCATCTTATACCCTATGGCTATTATCATTGTCACTACTTTCAACAATCCAACTAATTCCCACCCAAACTAATCTTATTATCTCTGCTAATGTTAAGATGATTATTTTTTATCTTCTAAAAAGCTCATCCCAAAACCTCTATAGCTATTATATATTCTCATATTATGTACATTTATTGATCAAATCCCAGACAATGAACGTTATTTTGTGCCTTATCTTTTACCTTCTTATATGCACAAAGATATTACTAAAGATGTTCTTTCTTTTTTGCTAATGATATATTAAAACTTATGAGTTATCTATCCCTAAAAAGAGCTATATTCCTTTTCTTATCTTGAGCTTACACATGTTATCCTTATAGATGACATCATAATTATATTTCATTGAACCAATGTCTCGTTATTTTATAAATGTATCTATATTATTAATCTGTTTGACAACCTTTTGTTTGAATTTAAGGCATACAAATGAGGAGTTTTTTTTTGTAATACAACAAGAAATTGAAATAATCAAAATTTAGTTAGAGTAAATAAAGTTGTATAAAAATCTTATTTTATTGTTATTTTTTATCAAGATTGGGCTAATATGCTATATTAATTTATAAGTTTAGTTATGGGTTAGGACTAGCCCAAGATTTTAATTCTTCATAATTTATGTTATTAAAAATAGAATTCCTTTGTAAAAAAAATAAAATATTTTTTCTTACAATTTTCTTCAACAATAATTTTTTTTGGCTCTTCTAAAAGCATAAAAATGTAACATTTAACTTGTGGGGTACATTCCCCATTTTTATTTATAATTCAATACCTCTCAATTTAAACATATCATTAAGCAAAACTTAAAAAGTGTACCAAATATTTTATGTAAAATTATAAAAAAAAATCCTTATTTAAAATAAATATTTTATATATTTGTAAAATTAGATAATGCAAATGATTATCAAAGATTGTTTTCAAGCATATAACAAATTTAAATATCAGAAAAAAAGTCAATGGCTGACTAGGACCATGCATTGGGAAAGGCCAAAGTTGGCATCATAGCAAGGCCTCTCCTTCTTTTCCCAGGAAAAACTTTAATAGCAGAGTTATCTATGAAGTTTATTTTTGGTATTAGTTTAACATTTCCATTATTGTTTTTGTTAATTTGTTCAATTTCTTTAATCGAACGATGGTGACAAAATCTTCTTTTTCGTTTTACACATCGTTTAACGACAACACTATCTAACGATCAGTTAAAAGGTCGTCTTTTTTTATTTTTTCTTTTTTCTGATTTCATGAAGATAAAAAACAAAGCACTATATAATCCTAGTAGAAAAAAAGGAAAATTTTAACAAATATTCAACATATTCATATAGTTAAAAATAAGTTATTTATATTTTTTTTGAAATTAAAGTCATCCAAATTACATTTTGTTATACCTTTTGACTTCTTTATATTTGACATCTATATAAAGTCAAATTTATGTAGATTAAGCCATCAAATTGTATTCAATATTTATGTTATAGTTCTTACTCAAACAAATTGAGACTATTGGAATATTCCATGAGATATAACGAAAACAATACTAAGTTCAATAAAGTATTAGTAAATACTTAGGCTTTATTTTGTGATCATCATATTAAAAGGTGTAACAATCTCCCTCTTGATGATTATAAAACTAAAGCTAAATGGAAACATAACAATAATGGAAAAATTAAATTATTTAATATTCAACATTATAGTATATAGCTTATGTGATAACACATATACTCCTCTTGAATTCTAGCCTACCATCACCCATAATTCTCACACTTATTTCTCTACTTTTTTTGCAATATTTCAATGGGGTTAATGTCACCTAAGCTTAATCTAAGTTTAATGAATACTTCAATAGTCAATGGCTCAGTACTAATATCAACTAATTATGTAGACGATGACACAAATCATAACTAAATTATTTTTTTATACATGCTCTCTAATAAAGTTATACCATAATTCTATATGTTTTGTGCTTTACCTGGTTGTCTGGTCTTCATGAAAAAAGACAAATTGAGGGGATCTGATTTTGAAAATATGAAAATATCAGACTCGAAAAATATAAAAATATTGGATTTGGAAAATATAAAAATATTGGACTCGGGTTAAACTTAATTCAATTTAGGATTTGCTTGGAACATTCATTATGTGTGATGTGGTAGGTGAGCAGAAAAAGGCCAAAAGAACGTTCTCCCATTCTTTCAGACATGTTGAGCTCCACAAATTCCTGTACATTTGGAAAAAGGCTTCTTTGTTTCAGCAATCACTTTTTCTTTGATCCATGTCAAAAAGGGTTTCATGTGCGACACATGTCTTGGGAGAGCCTTGCTTTCTTGATTTTTCTAGCCTTTTTTTCTTTTTTTTTTTAAATTTCTATTTATGAGCTACATTTGGAAAGGGAAACTAGATATGGGAATTCCCAACTCAGCTTACGCAATCGATGATTGTGAGAACTCTATTCACCCAATGAACAATCCTTGTTGACATTATCCAATCCAATGAGAATTAAAGGAATTTGGCTAGAATTGGAATCCAATCAAATAGATTATCTAGTTCCCTAAATTGTGCCCCAGTTGGCCCCTCCTCAAGAGAAGAGTCTCATATCATAGAAGCTATGACAGTGAAGTCTTTTGGCACGAGAAAGTTTCCCTTGTAGTAGCCCGAGCATTCGGTATGTCAGTGTTGCTCTCGTAGTTCTATGAGAAAGCATTACTGATCATAAAACCCAATATTCTTTGAATTACTATTTTGAGTCTATGGATGAGTGTTATTGGAGTAGTCGGTCTGGCTCTGTGACCCAACTCGCATCGTTCAAACAACCGATGGTGGTGAAAGATGAATCCTCGTGCATGCTTGATGGTACTAAAGGCCGACAGAAGCTGGAGCTGTTGCATTCTCTTTTTGGTATAGACCTTAGACTTTAACGGTGCTACTGAGGACCACGAATTTGGGGGGCCAGACCACCCTCTTGTTTGGGGCCCCTCGTAAGTAAAGAATCGGAGCAGAGGCATTCCATTCCATTTTTGATTGCCACGATATCCCTCTGGTTGGGAAACCCGGTTGGGCATTGAGCTCAGGCAAGAAAAAGCCCTAAAAGAGAACTGCAAGAAGGCCCGTTGGATCTGTCCAAATTCAAAGCTCGTATTTGCCCCCTCTAGAGATTCTTCAAACTAGAGAAAGATTCAGATTGATTACATGTCTTTCCTTTCCTGGCAAAAAATCATCCGTTCTAGGTCTACATTTGTTCAAATAAAATGTTTAGCTAATTTTAAATTATAAAGGAAATCCAAATTTCAGAAAAAAAATCAGAATGAGAAGATAAAATAAAAATAATAAAAACCAGATTCAGCAGTCTTTCAAAAACCATGGGTAAGTAGCTAGTGCCAAGTCTAATTTCTCAACCATGAGATGCACAAAAATAGATTTGAGTTTGGGGTTTTTCCCGAGGAGCTAATTCATGATTGAATTAGACTTCTGACCTACCCCCGACAGCATAGTTTTATGCAAACTAGACATATGGGAGGCTCTTCAAATGAAAGGTGAGACTCTTTAGACAAGTTGTCCAATATTAGTTTTGAAAAAATATTATAATCTTTTTTTTATTTCCTTACTTTTTGTTTTTTTTCTTATATCTCTTCTTGTATTTCTTGTATGCTAATTTTACGTAAATCTATTGAATTCGGAAATAATTGACGATGGATTTCTCAAGTAGCATTTTCTAAAATAGCATAAAAGTGATCTTTCCAAAATCAACCTCGGAAGGGGGAACATGATGACAATACGATCCCTCTTTCCTTTGGCAGACTAAAATGGAAAGTAGATTGTTGGAGATATTCTTGGGAATTATTTCTCTTATTTTTATTTTCAGTTTTGAAAATATATTTATATTATTCTATTTATTATTGGAGGCTATCAATGATGGGTTGTTCCCATCATTGATTACCCAAACAAAGAGATGACAGAAGATCTAGTCAGTAGCACAGATGTAGAAGCTCGAATTGAAACTTGTTGGTCCCCACTCGACCGAGGGACCTCTCTGGGGATATTGTTTCATTTTCTTATACATCTTGCTCGGTGAGCCTAGCAATGCTTCATGTCGAACCTAGTAATTCTCTAATATGAGTGATTACCTATCTCTGATTTGGGAACAAAAATGGATAGCAGTGACAATAGCATGATGGACCAAGAAATCTCCCGATCTTATTTTTAACAAAAGCGAATCACTATTTTCATTCGAAAGTTTCAAATCTTTGAGATGATCATGACAGCTAAAATGCAAGATTGGTCTCTACTACTGTCTAACTCGAGAAAGCTCTGACAGAACCTTCTAACAGGATTGATCATTGATTTATGAACCAACCCCCGAGCAATCTTAGTTGTCGATGGGGGCTCGGTCTATTCGCTAGTATTTGTTTAGGGACTAACCTGGTTGACGCAATTATTATATTGAACTTATTGGTCAACTTCGATCATCCGGAGGTTCCTAGAGTCAGAGAGTGACGTGAAAATTGAAAAGTCGACTTTCCACATCATCATCCGAAACCTGCAAATCGTATATATATAAAAAAGTAGCACTAATTCTGGTAAGAACAAAGACTCTAGATTGGATATAATGTCATAATTTAATGCTTTTCTTCTCAGCCTCAATCAAGCCTAAGGAACTTCTTCAACAGGGGTCAACTCGAAACGACTTGAACAGAAGCCAACTCAAGACAATGTCTGGTTCTACTTCTGGGTCTTGGAGCATTTAAAGAAAAACCTTCTTTGTGCTAAAAAGAGGGGGTGTACTTTTTTTGAAGTTATGTTTTTCTTTTCCTTGATTATGAAATTGTAAAAGAGAGTGGATAAGGAGACATTGAAATTGTTGATTGAGTCATATGATCCTGACTCAGTCCTCCCTATTTCAGCTCAAATCAGGGTGATTGGATGAAAATGGAAAATTCTATTCCGACTGATAGATCACCAACGTCGAATGCTTTAAGCATAGCCTCCTCGATGACCGACAATAATGTATAGGAATACGGAATACAAGAAAAGATTTGGAAAAATTTGATTGAAATTAAAATAGATAATTTATTCCTTTTCTTTATATAAATCGAGGCGTCAGTAACTGACAAACAAAAGGCCTAAAAGCTAACAGAAAAAGAGAACTAAACTTATGGCCTCTTTTCATAAACCAGGCATTCTTCTTATGTTATAAGGATCTCCTTAGTCATTCTTTCCTTTTCAAACCAACAAAATCTCTTTTTTTTTTGTTCTTGTTATTATTATGGTAATGCACGTAGTGAAGAAAGGGATGGAAA
Source organism: Vanilla planifolia (assembly GCA_023846275.1). Lineage (NCBI taxonomy): Eukaryota > Viridiplantae > Streptophyta > Magnoliopsida > Asparagales > Orchidaceae > Vanilla > Vanilla planifolia. Next base: position 560,890 of record JAIUJO010000251.1, on the reverse strand, counting down.
GTAAATTTCCATAGAAGATGTCTTTTTTATTTCTAAGAGTCAAGCGAGTCTCTTTGACCCAATGCTTTATTTTTATCCTAGTTAAGTCAGAATCACTCAGTGAGAAAAAGTTAAGAAATTAAAGAAAAAGAAAAGAAGAAATTAAAGAAAAAATGTGAAGAAAGAAAAAGAAGATTTTGATATTTATTCAAGAAGAACCACCCATGTGATAATGTATAAAGAGACTGAGCAGAAGTCGCCTACTACACGGCTCAAAAACTCTGTATGGGGTGGGTGGGGATACCAATTCTTCGTCGACGGTGCAACGAGCACAGGGGGCATGGGTTTGCTGCATGAACTTCCTATGTATTTCCAAGTGAAACCCAGCTCAGCTCCGTCGAGCATGATGGATGTGAGTCGACAGCAAAGCCATCGTGCCTGAGCACTATGGTTGATCAGCTGGAGTTTTGCTGGTTGCATGCCTGCTTCAATCAAATCAATCGTCTTTCTTTCCTTTCGTGAGAACGGAAACTTCATCACGAGTTTCCTATTCCACTTTCTATTTTTATAAAATGGTTTTCTTTTGTGTCAGTTTTAATTTGAGCTCTGCTCGGGTCCGAGAATCCTTATCCACCTTGTTTCGTTTTGTTTTTGGGTCCTTCTCTAAAGTTTCTTCAAACAAAAGATGAAGAATTAGTTTTTTTATGTGGAAACAAATTTCTTTGACTAGTTTATGGAAAATGGAAAAAGATTGTGGCCGCTCTCGTAGTTCTCCTTTCTGAGTGTGATTTCTATGTTATGTATGGCCGTGCTAAAAAAACCCATGGTGGAAGTCCCAGTGGTGTAATAAGTATCACCTATATTTGATTCGCCTACTTACAATGCAATACGACTAGATGTAAACAAGAAGCAAGCGTTGTAAGTTGATCTATGTCTGGAAAATCGGGATCACTTCGACTCTTACTGCTTTCATGAGTGCCTCTTTTCACCGCTTCATTTTCATGGTCATTGCTAACCATGTTGCTCAATATTTTGTGCTGTTGCTATAGTTAAACGATCTTCTTCTTTACAGAGCTTCATCCATTATTTTCTTTAAGATTATCCCTATATACAAAAGACTCTTCTACTTCAAAACTAAAAAGACCTCTAAAGTACTAGGATAACTTCAAAACCATAGACACACATCTCTTATATGCTCATACTAAAGGATTGTTTAGGCTTCTCCTCTTTACTGCTGCACAACTCTTAGAATTTGACCCCAAAGAAGCTGTGGTTTTAGCACTTGTATAGCTTAGGCAAGTGACATCCAAGACACCTACTGGAGTTTATGGTGCCTCAAAAACCAAAGAACTCCTCATCTCCACCAGCCGCATGTCTTGTATTACTTTGTAGCATTTCATTACTTTGTAAATATACAGAATGTAGTAGCTTACCTTCTACATGCAGGCACAATGGTTCAAGACTTTGTCTATTAATAGTTTGTTAGCATTACCAAGACAACAAGTGCAACAATAGTAGCCACCTCTGAAGGCTTGAATTTTACAAGACAATTTTCTACATTGATGTTTAAATAGAAGGAATGCAAGAGCTCACTTTTGATTTCCAAATGATTCCATAACAACAGAATAAAGCAAACGTACCTCTACATGTATTTAAAATGAGCTCATAACAAAGGTTGACTTTAGATTGTTTTGGGGGATTGCCATTACTAAACTTATGGGCAAAGTAGTCCATAAAGGAGAAAGGTTTTATAGAATGAATTCTCCATTCAAGTGTGCTTAGTACCAAAAGCTCCATCCTTTGAATAGTCTTCGCCTCAAATACATACTTGGCATTGTCAATCTATAAAATGCACCTAGTCAAATGTAGTAATTAGGAGAAAAAATAACATTCAAGAAGAAGCTTTGCCTGTAGATCAATAGATATGGGGACTTCAGTTTCCTCCATCTTGGCAGCCAAAGATAGGCAGGCAACGGCTAGCAATTGGGTCATCCAAGCCTTCCCATTCTACACAAACAATTGAAATCGCTTTGTTATTAAGGATTGAAAGAAGATAAATACTTGTTGCATTGAGACATTTGTGCAAGTATTAGGCATATATATCCCAAAAAACTCACATAGCATGGTTCTTATGTAGAGCTCATATGCAAAGAGGAAGCGATCTAGATAATTTAAAGATAAGTAGGCACTCAGAGGTCCTAAGCTATAATAGGCATGGACCTACAAATGTGCATCCAAAATAAATTGAATCAACCATAAAGGAGCCAAAAAAAGTTGTTGAGAAGGGTAAAAGAAGTATGATAAAGTGAAATGTAGTTACATCTTTTACAAGAAGCAGATTGATACGAATTGAAAGGTAAATCGTGTGCAGAATATGCTAACAAATGCTAACATAGAGGAATTATAAACGTCAAAGAAGACAAAAATAATCAAAAAAGGGGGATAACGAAAAGAAGAGTCCACCTTCATAATCCAATCGACGACATTCTTTCTTACGGATATGTCGAAAGACCCTCTCATCAACTGTTGGGCATATTCCTTTGTCGGAGTATGTTCAGATTCTTTCTTTAGCAACACAAATAGGCATTCTTCGGAGTGCGATGAGTAAAGAAAGATGGAATCTCAAAAAAAAAGAAGTCTTTTGCTCGCATATTTTTCCAAGCCCCCTCCATTGAGCTTTGCGATTGATGCCCAGCTCCTCGTCCTCGTCAAAAAAAGATGCTGCTGTTCTCCTCGATGCATAAAACGATGGAAGATGCGTAGTGGAAACTAACTCCCATTGTAGCTGCATTGGAGATACAACAGGCATTGCTTTCCTTACGGATGGAGATGTGCTCTCTTCTCCTTCTACCGCGGGGACTTCCCCTGTCATTGATGAGCCCAGAGGCAGAGCTTTCCCATTTTGTGTAGGCTCTCTGGAGAAATGGTGGAGGGGAAGAGAAGAAGGAAGAATAGTGATGGACAGGATAATGACTATTGCATATATGGAAGAAGAAGAGTTGCTGAAGTGATGGACAAGATAAAGACTACTGCATATATGGAAGAAGAAGAGTCGTTGAAGTGATGGATGTTGAAGCTTTAGTGTGGCTGAGGAGGGTGGAAAAAGAGGTGTCTTTTGTTAGAGGGATATTTAGTTAGACCTTAAAGAGAATGATGAGTTTATTATTTGATTATGGAAATATAATTACGTAAATCATGTTGATTTTAAATAAACATAATAGTGTTACTATAAAATTCTTTAGTATCTAAACCTGGACTATTGTTTGGATAATTTGTGTCACATGAGATTTAATTGAATTAGTCTTTAAAAACAAATAAATTATCATATATATAATGTTAGTCTTTCTGTCTAACAATTTTATTTGATCATAAAAAATGTTTAAATTTAGATTTATGTGACTATGTACAACTTTGACCATTAACCTTTGATTCAAACAAACTTAAAATTGAGTTTGGATTAAATATCGGTTGGTTTAAAAGTATTATCTTAGATTATCATATAATATTATTTAATAGTATAAATTATTTTTTCAATTTACTAGAAATTATAAACTCGCATGTAAAACATAGTAGATGTTACTTAAATTTAAATTTATATAGATATCAAATATAAAGAAGTCAAAAGGTATAACAAAACATAATTTGGATGACTTGAAGTTCAAAAAAAATATAAATAACTTATTTTTAATCTATACGAATATGTTGAATATTTGTTAAAATTTTCTTTTTTCTACTAGAATTATACAACGCTTTGTTTTTTATCTTGATAAAATCAGATAAAAGTAAAAAATAAAAAAAGATGACCATTTAACGGATCGTTTGACAGTGTTGTCGTTAAACAATGTGTAAAACGAAAAATAAGATTTTGTCACCATCGTTCTATAAAAGAAATTGAACAAATTAACAAAAAAAATAATTGAAATGTTAAACTAATCCCAAAAATAAACATCATAGCTAACTCTGCTATTAAAGTTTTTCTTAGGAAAATAAGGAGAAGCCTTGTTATGATGCCAACTTTGGCCTTTCCCCATGCATGGTCCTAGTCAAACAATGACTTTTTTTTTCTGACATTTAAATTTGCTATATGCTTGAAAACAATCTTCGATCATCATTTGCTTTATCTAATTTTACTTATCTATAAAATATTTTCTTTGAATAAGAATTTTTGGATAATTTTACATAAAATATTTGGTACACTTTTTAAGTTTTGCTTATTGATATTGTTTAAATGGAAAGGTATTAAATTATAAACATAAATGAGGAATATAACCCACAAGTTAGATGTTACTTTTTTATGCTTTCAGTTGAGCCAAAAAAAATTATTGTTTAAGAAGATTGCAGAAAAAAAATATTTTATTTTTTTTACAGTGGTATTCTTTTTTTAATGACATAAATTATGAATAATTAAAATCTTGGACTAGTTCTAACCCATAACTAAACATATAAATAAATATAGTATATTAGCCCAATCTTGATCCAAAATTATAATAAAATAGGATTTTTATACCATTTTATTTAATTATATCAATTTCTTATTGTATTTAAAAAAACTCCTCATTTGTATGCCTTAAATTCAAACAAAAGGTTGTCAAACAGATTAATAATATAGATAAATTTATAAAATAAACGAGACATTGGTTCAATGAAATATAATTATGATGTCATCTATAAGGATAACATGTGTAAGCTCAAGATAAGAAATGGAATATAGCTCTTTTTAGGGATAGATAACTCATAAGTTTTAATATATCATTAGCAAAAAAAGAAAGAACATCTTTAGTAATATCTTTGTGCATATAAGAAGGTAAAAGATAAGGCACAAAATAACGTTCATTGTCTGGGATTTGATCAATAAATGTACATAATATGAGAATATATAATAGCTATAGAGGTTTTGGGATGAGCTTTTTAGAAGATAAAAAATAATCATCTTAACATTAGCAGAGATAATAAGATTAGTTTGGGTGGGAATTAGTTGGATTGTTGAAAGTAGTGACAATGATAATAGCCATAGGGTATAAGGATGAAGTAAAGTGATGACAAGGCTAGGTTTGAGAAAATAAATATAAGGAGAACTAAGTTAGGTTTGAAGATGTTCAGAAAAAAATATATATGATATTTCTATAAAAAACAAGAAGTGCAAAATTATAATTAAAGGCTAATATTGATACCTTGCATAATATATTTATCTTTAATTATAAACTACATAAAAATAATACATGTTTACAATTATAATAAACTCTAACAAATTAATGATCATAAGAAAGTCAAATTAAACATCAATGAGTGTAATATACACATATGTATTGTTGGAAAGTTAGATAATAGACACACACAATTTGTTAGAAAATCATATTAATCATATTATATCACTAATAATAAACCGTCATATGCAAAACTATGTTTTTAAATAGTTTATATCACAAACACGTTAATGCAATATATGGATAATGATGTATAAGCAGCTAAGCTCATACAAGTTTTACGTCCCATAAAGCTTCGTTTCTTTATCTTGATCAAGTATTTAAGAAAAAAATTACTCAAGGTAAATTAAAACCTCATGGAATCATTATTGCTAGGTTTATATAAGCATCAGGCAATAGATACAAAATAAGCACGTAGTATATGAACAATCAAAATACTACAATAAAAATTAATATAATGTTAACAAAAGTTTCATATACAATATTGCACGAAGGAATGTCTCTAAACTTTTGAACATATAATGGTTATGCTATAGAAGGTAAAACATATTAATAAATTTGTACTCCAAAAAAGATCTTAATTTTTACAATAGATGTATGTAGATTAAGATCATTAAACCCAAATAATCAACCCTAAAAATCAACAAGTAAAGTGTCCTCCAAACCAATGCGTGTAAAGCAAAATGTCCTCCAAACTCTTTCAAAACACTCTCAAATTAGTATTATAGCAATCCTACAACCACAATAGCAATCTCCCATTGATACATCGTAAGAACAAAGGCAAAAAGTAACAAAATGTAGTGGACAAAAAGCACGATAATCAAGCCAACATTGACTGCAATTTGGAAAATGCAAAGTAAACAAATCTATGATATAAATCTATTGTGAAAATGGTTTATAGCATTCTTTCCTCATGGTCAATCATGTTCTTATCCATCATGTTTGCTCTCACTTTAGAAATGTCTAAGAGAAGAATTGTTGCATGGCTTTACAATCCCCATTATTGTGAGGAAGACAATGCACAATGAAAGAAAGAGTAAGGAAAATGGCATGAGCAAGATGCAACCCATAACATAAATGCATATCGTGTTAGGGATTAAAGGGGGGTTTAGTAGGTTAATGTCAAAAGATTAGTTTAAAATTGCATTAAGGTTTGAGCGCTCTTTATAATGAATTCTTCAAATAGTTTTTATTTGATAATGATTTTTACAAATAAAGATGAGCTTTTGAAAAATTTTTCTTTAAAAAAGTATTTTGTTAAATGCATTTTATGTGATAATAAAAATGAATTATAAAAATTTATTTAGTAAATTTTTTATATTTTGAGGCTAGAAAGGATAAACTAACTTCAAGAAATAATTGTCAAAAACAAAGCTAATCTTTTAAGGGTTTTCATTTCAATAAAGAAGAAGCAACAGGGACTTGTTTGAAAATATTTTGCTAAGAAATGAATGGAAATTAAATGTTATTGTAGAATATGCTAAAGTTCTTAAATTTTTACAATCATAGAGCAATAATATAGTTGGATCATCGTTCATGAGAAGAAAAACAAGAAACCCAAATTATGGGCATATATTGAGGAAAGGATATGCAAATTGAATACATTTTGTAGGGGAAAGATGCGAATCATATGGATGATTATCTCTAAATATAGTTATTTTATAGAAATTGTTTGAATAAGATTGTTGAATTTTAACTTGATCCATTCCCTTATCTTTCATATTTTCTCTAACCCCTTTAAACCATCTCTTTCACAAATCAAACCACTTAAGTTAGTAAAATTTTGTCCTTAAGCCAAGATGTCTTCTCTGATAAGCTGGCTTTGAGTGAGTTCTCTTCTTTACCAATTATTTTTATTTCTTTTTCCTTGTTATATTATCTCAAGTTGACTCAGTGGGTGAATGTTGGTGAACTTCAAGTCAAATATTTAGTTGATTTAATAATATTAGTTTTACATATAATAGTCATAGATATAACCCAACTGTCAAATATTTTGATTTGATGTTGGTTTAGAAAATTCAAGTTAAATTTAGTTCAAATCTTAATTTTACAAAATAATAAAGAAAAAAGACTATAATGAAGCTGTTGGAGGATACGAATTTTGTTGTATTATGATATTTATATTTATTTTTAATCTCCATGAACTAGATGACTTTAAAGAATATAGTTTATATTAAGATTAAAACAATATTATTTAATTTGAGATTTAACTTAGTCTAAATTTTTTTATTGAAGTATAGTATTTTATTATTAATAACAATTTCATCATGTGTAGTGTAGTTGGTATTGCAAACAATGCTCCATAAGTTTTGATGATCTTAAGAATTTAATTGAAATCTTTAAATTCAAAGATCATATTTTTCTATTGAAGTTAACCAAGTACATCTTCCTTGTAGTTACACTCTTTTAGCACATGCAATAATTGTTTTGTTGGTTCTCTCTTCTTGAGTCTTTACCCACACACTTTATCAAACTGTTCTCATGCAAAAAGCCAATGGATCAAAGAAGCACGATGCAAACTTATGTGGTGAAAAAACTTTGATTATTATATATTTTATTTTTGACTTTAGTAGAAAACATCAAATGAATCCAATGATTTTATTGATAAGATCTTTTTGTGAAGTTAATCTCATCATAGATAATCCAAACCAAATGAGACATACAAACAACCATTTTAGATCTATGTTCCATAAAATATCAATATAAATATTAGTTGTGTTCCTACTTTTTACTTATTTATGTAAAATTTTCATCACGCTTCTTACGAAGTTTCATTTTTTTTAAGATCAAACTGCATGAAATATCTATTATATTTAAAATAATACTCATAATACAAAAAATGTTTTATAAAATTAAAAAAAATATTTAGAATTAGTACTACATTATACATAAAGCATAGCTTCAATGTACTCCTGCTGGCTTTTAGGTTATTAACTGCTATTGCTCTCGTCAAGGATCCATCAGAACCAGCACTATGATCTCTTGCCCACCTTGTAGAGGCTTTTAATGACAACCACTCTACCAAATCCATATTAAATACATAGCCAATATTTCTTTTGCTGTAATTTTGAACCCTTAAACACCTTTCAAGATCTTCTCATTGCTACATAGCAGCTTACAATGCAAATCAAGGTGTCCTCCTCCCCTGGAGTACCATGGTAAATGGGGATAAACAAAAAAATTATATAATTTTTAACATCAATTCTATACAAAGATTAAACTAATTAAGCATCATGCACCAGCTCATCTTTCTTTTTATTAGCTATTTGCCAACGAAAACATTATCTTCATAACCAGTTTTGCCATTGTGATCCTTACTATGTACAAATTATTCGACAACTTCTTCAAGTCGATTCAAACAAAATTATCCCTAAAGAAAAGCGGCTAACCAGCAAAGGGAAATATTATATGCAATTACAACCCCAAACCCTAAATTGAGAAACCGTATCACTACACGGTATCTCCAGATAGAAAGATGCACTCATCTGGGATGAAGCCAAACAACAAAGGAAGGCTTCTATGATGAAAAGGAATAGAAATGCCATTTTGGGGGAGATTTACCCGTTTGCCCGGTCGTGTAAATAATCGAAGCATGATCACCGTTGGATGTCGAAAAAGAATATGAGAAGGATCCATGGAGAACTACCTCTCAGATTCAGTGAAGGATCAGATCGCGACAACCTAGACTGTTGTCCGCGAAGTGAACTTGGACCCCTGGAGTTTCCCTGTACACCAACCGGATTCCACGCCTTATAGCTGTTTACGGCCAGAACTCGCCAGAGGGATAGTCGAAGGGAAATAGAAGCCTTCCATTCCAAGTAATGGAGAGAGAGGAGGATTGGTGATTGTTGTCGGAGAAATAAATGTGGAGTGGCACATGTTAGGGTTCCTGATTTCCAAATTGTTTAGCAGTTTGAAGTCTCGCCCAAAATTTGAATCCAAAATCGTATCATGGTTTGTGGGATAGACATTTTTTATTTGCATAAAAAAGACATTTTTTTTTCAAAATAAAAAATTTGACAAAAGAATATCGTCCTTAATAGCTCATAAATGGTGTTGAAAATGTTTAAGAATAAAAAATAGATTGTAGGGTAACCACGCATTTTCTAAGAAAATATATCTTTTACTCATAAAATTTCTTGAATCATTGAATTCATTTTTTTATATTTTATAGTTTATTTTGATATATTAAATTTATGTTTAACTATAAAGATTAGAGTTCATATGATAGTTATATGTTTCTTCACGAATCTCCAATAAATTTAAAGAATGTGAAAACCATGTTATTACAAAATTTCAAATCATTATTAGTTGTAAAAATTAATGTGAGAAAACATGTAAAATTATTTTCATGATGAATGATAAAGATTATTCATCAATGCATACTATAATAACACTATAATAATTAATATATTTTTATTAAGATTGTGCCTATAAAAGATATGATATGTCAAAGAAATAAATGTATGACTTAGGTTGTCATAAAATGTGTAATTTGTAAAATCAATTATTTTGAATAACTACTACCACTCAAATAATGGGAAACTTTTGTTGTTGTGCTCATATTAAAAGGAAGGTAAATAAATATTTTATGCAAATAATTAATTATATTTTATCAATCCTACTAATTACAAAATATAAAATGAAAGCCATGTTACTGAAGAGTGTTGTCTAATCTTTTTTTATGCAACGGAGAAGAATGAAAGTTGGTTCTTGTGCTAGATTGTAAAACTCTTAATCACTTGATCTAAAAGAAATTGTTAGGTTTCATAACAAAAATTTATCTTATGAATCATTAAATTTCATTAGCGTTTATAATAATGGGTCATCTTTTGAAGAAGTGGTTCCATGAGAAATGAAAGAGCACCAAAGCCTTCAATATAATATAACACTTGATGAGGGAGATGAGTGAATTGGAAAAGCTATATTATTTTTTTTTTGTTAAGAAGTCTCTAAGAATTTAGAAATGAATTTTTCCATATTAATTATTAAAAAAAGATCTTAATATATATATATATATATATATATATATATATATATATATATATATATATATATATATTAGATACTATGATATTAAAATATCGAGACATTTTCAAAAAAAACCCACTTAACAGTAATGAAACTTTTTTAGTTATGTATTCTATGATATGATATCGATTATTAGTTATTGTTTTTACATGATATCGATATTTGTTATTTTTAACTTTTAAGACTAATAATATCTCCTTTAGGTTTTTATTATTAAGTTTTACTAATAAAATATGCGATGATTGATTTAACTTATTTTAGTTTCTATTTTTTATAGTTACTAAATCCACACAATATCTATTGTAAACAAACAAGTACTTATGGAATATCTTTTATCATTAAATTATATAATGATAATTGAATTTTTGTTAAAAATAATAGTATTTTTTTAAAGGAAAATTTTCTTTTGTTGCACTCAAAGTGTGGGTTTAACATTATTCTGCATAGGTATTGTTCACTGGATATATTTATTTTAGTGTGGGGTTAAAATTACTCTAGAATTCTTTTTAATTTTGATGATCTCATTTTATATTATTCATTAGATATAATTTTTATCTGAAAGTTCATTTATTCTTTATTCTGCAACACATTTAGTTTAGTTTAAATTAAATTATTTAGTCATTACTTGATAAAGTTTCAAAAAAATATCATAATATTTATTTAGAATGTTTTTTGAGAAATGTAATCAAGATGTTGCATTGTCATTTTTTAAATACATCTATGGCACCTGATCAATATCAATAAGAATACAAATCTTCATTTGAATAATATTTAAATGTTTTTAAATTGTATTCAAATTAAAAAATTAAATTATTTTAAAATGGATATTCTTTTAAATTAGCACTTTCTTGTACTCCTCTTCTATTAAAAATATTCGCAGGTAAAACTACTTTATTTAAATACATTACCTTTCTTATATGGGATATACATAATAATTTGTCTCACACATAATGATAATAACCGCATAAAATGCAACATTTTGGTGTTATGCAATTTTGATGAATAAATCAAGAATTAGTTCATGCATTTCATTTATAAGTAGAACACAATGACCTGAATGAAGCATGACATCATTAGTAGATTTTACCTTCCTGATGGCCATTAACACACACAAGAAAATTCAACTCTTGGTGGAGAAAGCCAAGAACTTGACCACCAACATTTTGCCTCATAGCTTCCTCGTGGTCCAATATTCCATTAGGAGTTGTGATGACAACATAACCCCACTGCATAAAAGGAAGGAAAATGATGAATTGCACGTACAGATAATACCATTTCTTTGGTGTTGTGTTTGCATAAGTCAAGTGTATTGATTAACCCACAAGAGAGAAAAAATAATCTCAACTTTCAAAATAGGTACCAAATGGCTCTTAGATTAAGTACATAACATTAATTCAATTTTAACATTCCCTCACAAAGCCTAGAGAAGCACCAAACGAGGTAATCATATACAACAAATGTTAATCCAACCTATTAAGATCACTAGTTTAGTACCATCACACTATTTTTGGATTGTATTTATAATAACAAAAATCTAATAACTATTATCCTGATAAAAAAATACATAGTTTATGCCAAACACATTTAAATCATCTAATAAGTATATCTATTACATAAGAAATGCATTGTTGAAAAGTGTTGCCAAAATATGTTGTTTAAATGTGACAACATTTGATAAACAATAAGGATAAAGCATTCTTAGAAAGAAACAACCATATATGAAAATAAATTTATCATTTAATTTTGAAAGAACAAATAAAATATGAGCATAATAATTATAAAGTGAAGGAAAAAAAGAAAATTTTATAATTTTTTAAGATGTGGAGGGGCATTACCTATAATGGCACACAACCCACTAAAATGTAGCTAAGTCCTAATGTTTATGAACATTGTTTGTATGAAGTATATGCATTCACTAGCATGAAAGATAAGTAAAAGGAATTTTCATGCATATTCATATACTTCATAAATAAAAGAATATCAAATAACCATTAAAAATACAATCATACATACAATTGTACAACCTCAATAATAAACTACCTTGTCCAATAAAAACTAATAATTAATCAGCTTTAATACTAAGAATAGTTAGTAACCCCACCAAATGATGTCTACTATATAAAACTTTTTGATACTACTACACTCTATGTACTTAACATATCTTCATTAAGATATTAGCACCTTAAGTCCTTTTCAATACCTTATATTTCTAGTTTTTGTCTTCTCCTCTATCAAAATAGAGAGTTTTATAATTAGCCACTTTCTATTCAAATATTATGTGATTACATTTAACTTTTCTAAACCATCTAAACCAATTGTCATCTTAAACTTATCCTCTATTACACCCTTGTGTTTGATGAGTCAACCATAAATGTTTATAAATATCTCATATGGGCTTACTTTAAGTGTGTTAATATTCAATTAAGTCAAGCCAGGTACTTTAAATGTCTAAAATAGTGATCTTCAAGGCTCTTGGAGTCATGACATGTTTCAAGGGAATTAAAGATATGCACTTAATTTTTTTTATTTTCAATTTCTCTTTAATTTTCTCGAATTTGATATGTCCAAATTTTGAGATTATGTGACACACTAGTAGTATTAATATTTGAAAATGTTATAAGTTTAATAATTGTTGAATTTTAATTTTTGGGCCAAGCATTATTGATGAAAAGTATAGACATTGGTATTTGATTTTAAAAAATTATTTAGAAATTATTTGTCATGAATTACTTCTAATATTCACTTATGGCACTTGTAACACTATCATAATATAAAATTATTTTGGTACACTTGTGTTCAAAATTTTGTCACAAAAATTCTCACAAGACACTATAAAATCACTTTAGTCTCGGTATTTTTCATTTTAGCATTTGGGCGGGTCGACTCGACTCTATTGCTAGTCTATCCAGGCTTTATGGATTTAAAAAAATAAAATAAAAGTAATTCGATAGACCCGTAAGGGGCGAGCATAGCCCGAAGGCGAAGGAAGAAGGTCGCAGGGAAAGGTGAATGAAATGGGACGAAATCAGCCCACAGGGAAAGCTGAACAGAATAGTGCGAAACCAAGTCAACCAGGACCAAGTGATCAAATCTTGGTCGAGGAAGGGGGAGCCAACCCCAAACGACTTGAGAGAGCAATGACAACATAATTTGGGCAATATGGGATTAAATTCACATCTGATTGTCAAAAAAGGTGAAAGGGCAGGTGCGATCCAACGGCTTAGGTTAAGCCATGTAAAATACTACAAGTAAACAGTAAAATGACAAGCAAGAGCTTCAAACCTATGGCAGATTTGCAAGATGATGCAGAACATGGAACCATTGCACTAAGTCTCTGATTCAAGTAAGTTATGGATACATTATTCTAATACATGCAGGACAACCTATGTGCGATCCAATGGCCCAGATCAAGGCCGCCTAGATCCCCAGGATTAATCTCGAACATTAAAATCAGGGTTCCATAAAAAAAAACAATTTTAGGATTCAAATAGAACAGTGATTACTATGTGTTCATTACCCAAAGATTTAGTTCATGTTAGAGTCATTGGGAGTGGATTTAGAACTCCAATTTAAGCCCTATAAATAGGAAAGTTGAAGAACTCCAAGATGTTACCATTGCTAAGTTCTCAAAGCTTTCAAATCATAATTTCGAGCTATTTCAAGTGTATACAATGCTCATAAACTCGAAAAGTGAAAGTTACTAGAAGAAACCCAAAATTAAAGGTTTTGCTTCAACTACTGTAAATTTCTGTTTCTCCCTCTTTTCAATTTTTCCTTAGAATTTTTAGTGTATTAAGTGTGTCTCATACTTCTTTTAAATTGTCATAAGTTTATACTTTGTTGCCAATTTTTGTATTTGTTTCCTTGGTGTAAGGGCATCGCGGCAATTATACAAAAGCCTGAGGTTTGAGTTGAGCCCAAAAAAACTCAAGTAGATTCGGGATTAGCCGTAGGTAAAATCCCAAGTAGGTTTTAGGTGAGCCGTAATAAAAACCTCTCTTGTAATTTGGTGATTTTAGTGGCTTTTTCCCAATACCAGTTGGTGGATGTAGCCTCGATTTTGAGTTGAACCACTTCAAAAATCTTTTGTGTATTTACTACTCTTTTTTTCTTGCTTAAAAGATTTAAGTTTTAATTTACACCAAAAATTGAAAAACAATCTCAAAATTTTAATTACCACAATTCACCCCCATTCTTGTGGGTTTACTTTAAGCATAAAAAATTTCAAAAACACTTTTACTGCTCAAGCTAAGTTCAAAGTTTGAATTGGATATTTTTATGATGATCTAGGATTAGAATTAAGTCAAATTGAGATTGACGATAATCTATTGTAAACAGACAAGTACTTATGAAATATATTTTATGATTGAATTATTTAATGATAACTGAATTTTTGTTGAAAATAATAGTATTTTTTTAAATGAAATTTTACTTTTCTTGTTTTCAATTTGTGGGGTCAAAAATATTCTACATAGGTAACGTAAAAATTGTTATCAATGCAATAGTGATTTTTTGAATTAAACTTTAGTTTGGAAAGTTATATTAAATTTTTATTACTCTTGAGCTCTTTTTAATGATGGAAATCTCACTTTATATTGTTCATTAGACATATTTTTAATCTAAAAGTTTATTTATTCTTCATTTTGTGACACATTTATTCTCATTTAAATTGAATTATTAAGTCATTACCTAATAAAGTTTCGAGAAATATCATAATATTTACTTAGAATATTTTTTGAGAAATGTAATGAAAAAGTTGTATTGTCATTTTTTAAATACATCTATGACACTTGACCAATATCAATAAGAAAACAAATCTTAATTTGAGTAATATTTAAACGCTTTTAAATTATATTCAAATCAAATAATTAAATTATTTTAAAACGTAAATGCTTTTAAATAAGCACTTTCTTGTGCTCCACTTCTATTCAAAAGGAGCCATCGCCCTTCGATTGGCTTTAGATCATTAGTAGTTGGGTGCCAACGAGAGGAAGTGACTTAGAAGACTCCTTAACTTGCTCAGATGGCTTCTTAATCCAAAGGGTTGCCCTTGTGTTAATCTAACTGTTGAACCCTACCATTGGAGTTTAATGTCTTCGACTTGTCTTTGCATTTGACTTCTAAATTTTTTATATCAAATTGCTACAATGCATCAAGCTTAATAGATTATAAATTCTCAATCACTGTCCATCCAGCTCAGTTTACAGTTGGGTTTGGCAATGTCAACCCACATTTTTTAAGTTATTGGGACAAGAAGGCGTTTATGTAAAGTACACCATATTGTAGTGCATCCCATGAGCTTTTAGTCAAACCTCAAGGTGAATAAGGTTGCTCCTCCTTATGAAGAGATTGAATAGGAGATCTGTCTGCTCCTCGAGATGGCCCAAAGCAATTTGACGTAGAGCAATGCCTTAGGTGGCTAATGCCAAAGGGTACACTTTGGTGGTTACACTTTATATGGATGATCCATTGAGCACAAAAAGGGAAAAGTAATAGTCCAAAAAAGTATGATTTTAAGAAATATTGTTCATTGATATAATAGATCACCTAACTCTTAATCAAATAATAACAAAATAAATTCATTCTAGTGTATCGTAAGTCGCTTGATTGTGTGGACACCACTACAATGTCCTATTCCCTTTGCCCAAAATGAACAACCATGCAAAACAAGTAATGCATTCCCTTCACCTCCACCCTTCCCCATCCCTTCAGAAACAAAAAATGAAAATGTAAATCTCATTCTAACTAGGCTTCATGCTTAGATAAGGTTGCTTGACTTTACCAGCTTTAACCAATGAATCAACATTGGCCATTCTTCGTAGCTTGTCAAATCTTTTGGAAGCTCAACAAGAGCCTTGTGCTTGAGTTTAGTCCAAGGCACCTACCATCAAGTTAGATCAATTAATAAGCTTGATCTTGCTATGAGGAAACTATAGAAGCCTATTAGCTCCTTGACCTAACAAAGAAGTTTTTTCATAACCTGATTAGAGGAAACTTGTTGTAGACAATTTCTCTAAGTTCCTCAGGAATTCTTTTATTGAAGGTTCATGTAAGCATAGCCCATGTTGACCCTTTGGCCATATATCCATTCTCTTGCATTACATTTTTGGCTAAGTAGAGTATGATGCCAAGCTTGCAAATCTACATTGTGCTAAGGATTGGGCAAGCATGTTGGTGCAAGTTGCTATTGCCTAGAGGATTCCTAATATGAGTTTTTTAAATACCATAGAATATAAAGAATTAGTTAAGCCTAAACCCACATTAAATAGCACACTAATAATTAAAGAGAACATCATGAATGAAAGTGTAGTTAGTGGATTCAATGGAAATCAATGAATAGGACTACCACTAATTTAAAAGCCTTTTCAATGCATACATTCATTCACACAAATTGGAGAATTAGATTTCACACAACTTATGTATATGGGAAAATACAAAACTATTAAAAATTATATGAGATGTATAGAATGGAAATAATGAAGAACATCATACGTCAGTGAACATGTTGAAAACACAGGTGATGTCACAGAAAAGTATCATACAACAGCAAACTTCTGGCTTAACATGAGTGGTTAAGTGAGACTAACATCACATAAAGCTTCATAAAGTTTAGTAATTATCAAGCATTCAAACTTATATAAGGTTGATCCCCAAACATTGTGTTGAAGATCTAAAATAAGGCAATTCATGGGAAGATCTAATGGTCGGAGGGCCTTGATGACACAAAGAGGTTGCTGGCATCAAGAGTTGCAAAACGAAGAAGGGGTGCGTGATGTTTGTATTTGTCAGGATGAGTAGTGAGGGTGAAGGTAGAATGAGTGAAGACCATAGGCATTAGTATTAGAGGGACAAAATGGATGAGGGCCAATCGTGGTTAGGCAGTCAGAAAGTAGGAGGCAATTGTTAGTTGATTTAGACAACTTTGGGAAAGGTTGTGAGTGTCACCAAGTGAGCTAAGGGTAGTGAGGTGTTAGGGTATGTGAGAAAGTTAGCCAACAAAGTAGTTGGTAGAAGTGAGAAATTGGATTAAGAGTTGGCAATTTAGGGTTTAGAAGTGAGGGGTGGCCAAATTTAAATTGGATACTATTAAACAAAAATCATTAGGATTAATAGATTGGAGAAAAGTTGAAAAAATAGAAAAAAAATTATCAAAGGATGAACAACAATGAAATTTGACAATAACAAAAACTCTCCATTTGTGTCATAATTTTCACCCTCTCAAGAGCTAATTCAAAGTTCACCAATTTGAATTTAACTCATCAATAGATTTGTATAATATGACTAATTCTAAAAATCATTATAATATTCAAAATTCACTAAACATAAGAACATAAGCCTCATTACATATGGAGTTTATATATAAGTCATGTAATGCTTTTCATTACGTAGGACTAAAAGATAAAATCTTGAAAGAAGAATGATAAGGGGATCTTGCGATACAAATTTCGCCAACAAACCTAATAGTTATTTAAAACAATGTTGTATAATGATACTTTTTTGTTGTCATGATACATTTTTGTTATCCCAAAATGCATCATATACTTTTATCCTTGCATTTCTGGTAATAAAATAGGTTTTACCTCTTTTTTATTTGTTCTATGCCACTTTCATCATTAAAATAAAAATATGATCCATGCCCTTCCCAAAGTTGAGATGCCTACTTTAGTGTCATCAATATGTTCAAACTATTTTTTGTCTTAAATCTAATTACGTGATTTAGTTTCAAATTCTAATTAAAATAAATAAAATACTTTATTTTATTTTAATATTCAAGTCCATACAATAATAAGTGGAGAAGAAGTAAAATACGAAGTACAAAAATAGGACTCATTGTGACGACCCTTTTTCATTCACTCAACATTTTTTTGGATTTGAGTAGTATTAATTTTCTTTACTTATTTCTTTTACTCATTTTGAAACCATGAAAGATTTTCACTCTTTTTAAATCTTTAAAAATCAAGTAACAAAAAAAATACAAACTATTTAAAGGAATCATTTTAAATGAATTGCAAAAGTGAATAAAACCAACAATCCATGCAATTATAGAAATTACAAGTTTTCACACTTTCTTTTAAAATCACAAATTTCATCCATTACTGCTTAATGAGATTATAATGCATGTCATTTTGATCAAATAATCCTAATAAACTCAAAACAACGCTTCTATGACAATGTAATGTCTCTCAAATCATTACATTCTAGATCTCACTTTTTCTCAATATTTCCATGGTGTTTCACATTTTGATCTAGACGTGTTCGGACAAAAATAGATTGAGCCAACTGTCACTTGCTTAGTGCCAATATATGTACATATGAGTAAAATAAGTAATATTTGGGTAGCAAATTGCAAGGTCAATTTTAAACAATATAATATACTAAAAGTGCATGTGAGCACATGTGTGAGCTACAAAAATAGAATCAATTACAAAACAAAAACTATTAGCAACTTTAGCATTTTTATCTCTTGTTATCTATATGCATTAGCTTGTTACTTTTAATTGTTTCCATCTTTTACATCCATTTAAGGTTTGGCTTAAAAATAGGCCAATTTATAAACAAATTAGACATATTTTGAAACACATCATTCAAAATATAATTAAATCAAATGAAGGCTCATTTCTAGAACTATCATTCTAAAGTAGTTGTCACCAGTTTGGATAATAATTAGCTTTTTTATTTTTTTAACACTATCATTTTTTTACCAAAAATTTTTCTTTTTTCTTTTTCACATTTATTTTTTAATTTTTATTTGGTGTTTGTGATCACAAGTAATATTTTCTTTCTTTTGTTTTCTTATTTTGTGATCATTATCACAATAATATTTTTCTTATCTTTTCCCTATTTGCAAAACTTGTCACATAATATGTAAATAAATAAAGCAATACAATTGTTCATACTCAAGTAATATATGAAAATAAACATGTTGTGAAAAAATTGCTTTTTATAAAGAATCTATCATCCTCAATAATTTCTTTTAAACCATCCCTTAAGGGCTTTACACTTCTAACAAGCATCAACATAATTTAAAGATCGTTCATTCTATTTCTTTATTATCTTTTTATTCAATTAAGGCATCAATTTGATTTTAATTTAAATAATAAGGAATCCATAAGCAAATTGACAACATAACAAATAAATGAACAAAATGTCAAACTCAATTTGAATGATTAAATTCCTTTTTCATTGTGAAGTTATTACTTTTGATCAACAATGTAACCAATAATCTTATCTACACAACAATCTCAATTTACCATTTCATATCATCATTTAAGGGAATTCTTGTTTTCTAACATACATCAAACATATTAACTTATATGCAAGTTATTTATACAAGCATCATCAACAAGTTTTTTCTCAAATGAATAAAACTTATAGTCTATAATACACATTACATCGAAATATATACACATAGTGTGAGATTTTTTACCTCTTAATTTCGATGTAATAGTATCACCAAGAATCCAAATTTAGCACAAGTTCACTTTCATCTCTTAGGTGCTACAATACCCGTGACTAGATCCTTTGGTTCATGGTAGTGTTTTCTTCCACTTTTTTCTTCAGTCTAATGCACTTGGTTGAGGTAACCTCTTTGATTTTTCTTAGAAATTTTTGTCCAAGCTCGACAACAAAATTTTATTATACATAGCCAATGTTCCTATACCTTCTCCTCAATTCCAGTTCCTCCAAAAGTTATGTTCTTTCATTTAAGTGTATTCTCACCTCCACACCTTCATAACTCTAATGGTTTCTCATCAATTATCCTCTCTCCATTATGATTTATTTAGTCGTTTGCTATTTTATTATTAATATGCTTTCAGTTATGTGGTGTCGTACTGTACAATCCTTTCATTTCGTATCATACAAATTATGATATTCAACTTTGTCTATTATTAATTCTACTAATTAACCTTATACAATTTCATAATCATACTTGTATGCTACCTTTTAATGCACATTTGTTTATGTTATAATCAATGATATTCACATACAACTTTACTGTTAACTTGATCATACTTAAATGATTATACTCATCTTATTTTATGATATTTTTTAATTTTGTCATTCATTACTCATCTCTTACAAATTAGTATTCTCACCCTAATAGGTTATACTCACCCTTTATCATTATAGTAGATCTATATAGGTATAGCTGAGTTATCCTTCTTATATATCATATATAGTAAAATGTGTAGACATAAATAAGCTATCATTATCCAAGGCCTTTCTCACCTTATTTAGGTATAATAAACTATTTAGATGTATATAAGCAATTCTTGCTCTATATAATATATAGTAGAACACTATAGATATGGAAAGTGATATTCTTTCCTTGGGTTGTCCTCGTATTATAGCATGTCTAATAGAATTTGTATAAATATGGATGAGCTATTCTTATCTTGTATCATATATATTTGTGGTGTGTGAGGTTATAATATGGTATATGATTATTTGAGAACAATATATTTAGATGTATATCAATAATTTTATTTTCTTAATTGATAATGAAGCAAATCAAATATATATATTCCAAATTATTTTTTATTTATTAACTTATAAAAGTTTATATTATATTGCATGTCAATTTCCTTATTATATGATATCACAAATTAATAACTCGTGAATTAAATACTAGATAAGTAATGATAACCCAGAAAATAATTACATAATTGTTACATTTGTATAAAAATTTTCTAATGTCTATGAATTTTATAAAAGGATAACATAAAAAGAATATGATTTTATAAATAATACAAAAAAAATTTTCAGCATATTTACATCATAATTACTAAGTTTATCTATTATCCATAATGCATAAAAAATAAAATAAAATATATTCTAAAGCTCATAAAGTTTATTAAAAGATAATAACATCAAAAAAAATTTCACTTTATTAAAAAAATATAAATCAATTTGATACCATATTTATATCATAATTATCAAATTTATTTATCTAAATATAAAAGTTAACTTCATTTTTTAATCTAAATCTTTTATTGATTTTTTACACTATCATGTATTTAATGGCCAACATTTGTCCTATATGTGGCTTTTTATTTAGAAATTTAAATCATATTAATTTCTTATAAGCCTTTAAGTTATTGTCTTAGATCGTACTTATGTAATTTTCTCATTGTAGGATATGTTGTATCAAAAATAATCATTTTTAATTATACCAGACAACATAACTTCCAAAACCAGTATTTTGTTATTTACATTATTTCTAAACATATTATATGATCCCTAACATTGTACTGTATGATTTTTATTCTCTCTTAATTTTTTTACCTTGTCAATCATTCATACTTTTATGATACTCCCATCATAAAGTATGATCAATTCACTATTTCTCACTTTACATAATACAATCTTCTTAATCAAACTATACGTTTCTATTGTTAATCCACCACAAAAATATCATACCTTAGAATGACACATGATGTACAACTCTAATGTAGTCTCTACTCTCTCAAGACTTAATCATTTATCCATAGCTTTAACTAACTGTTTAGCACGATCAACTTAGTCACACTATATAACATTTCATCTAAGACTTTCTACAATATTCTTTTACAATCTTGTTTCTTATAATTAATAGATTTTGTATTTTAAAAAATTTAGCTTAGATTAATAATGTTATTGATCCCACAAGACATTATGTGATTTATGTTGGTATTTACAACTGCCTTCATATGACGAACCTCACAACTCAACACATTATACAAATATGACACATATATTGTTCTAATGCGATGAACTCGGCACCTCAACCTATAACTTAAATTCTTCTCTAACTATTATAACCCCAAAATTTTTCTAATGTGATTATCTTATACCATGTTTCATCATAGCTTTCCTTACAAGATTAAATTGATTATACCATATGATGTAGACCAAATTATTTGAATGATACATATTAATAATAGCTAACAACTTTCATTCTATATGTCTTGGGTTCATTTCAAATTAGCATCGATTCACTCAATACCACATCTAAATTAATTTATATCTAGTTCTTACTTAACTTATAATATAATAATTTTTAATTTATGTAAAACTAAATTAAATTTAAAAAAGAATCAATTTAAATGTCTATCTTTTCTTTGATAACTACTACTCAATTTGCTTCGCTATTTGCTTGTGATAGACTCTCTTCTTCTCATCATCTTGCTTTTGATCTTCTCCTCAAGCTACAAAAAGTTTTTCTAATGTTTCTTCATTCTTATAGTTTTCTCTCTATAATAGAGCTTCACCTTCACTCTCTCTTCTTTGCTCGCAAAACTCATAGCATAGTAATGATGCCTTACATGACAACCTCCTTGACTCACTCCTTCTTGGTGGTTCTTAACAACACTACTCAACTTTGTAACAAGCTTCACACATTGATCTTTAAATCATCTTTTCTATTATAAACTCAAACCTTAATTCACTCTCATCAAATTTTATAAGTGTATTAAAGACATCATTATTAATTTATAATCTATAAGATTAGGAACAATGAATGTGCAATCATATGAAATGCATGTGTATTAAAAAACATTTCTTCTATTCAATTATTTGCATCATATTTATTTTGAAAAAATAACTATCATTGAAATACACTTCTAGCACCACACACCACACAAAATGGTCATAAGAAGCCAGCAAAAATCTTAATCATAATAATTAATATTCTACTCCACCTACATCTTATTATTTACAATTCTGTTTGTGTTATGAGTTTTAGAACACAAAACAAGAAAGATATAGAATAAAAAAATGAAAGATAATGATTGACTAGATAATCTTAATGATATATATCATCATGAGAAATGTGAAAATTAGAAGATAAAATTTTATCTATGACTTTATCTCTTGTTATTATTGATACTTAAAATAAGGGGCATAATTGAAATGTGAAAATTAGAAGATAAAATTTTATCTATGACTTTATCTCTTGTTATTATTGGCACTTAAATGAGGGGCATAATAGATAGAGATCTCACTATCATTAGTACTTTATACATAACAATGTTAAAGGGTGATTCCAAGTTAGAATTGATATTTGACCACATTTTTATTGTTGTGAGTACTTCTATACTTTGATGGCTTGGCTAATTATCGATAATGGTCATGTGATATGATTGATACCACATAGATATAACATAATATACAATCTTATGAAGTAAGGATAGTAGTCATATTAAAAAAATGCCTTGATAAAGAAAGAAAAGAATAAAAAAAATATATGGAAAAAAATTAAAATTAAAAATAAGAAAAGAAAGAGATAATATTACTACTATATGATATTAGTATTATATGATAATTATATACAAACTTGATTATAGAACATACAAGCTCATATGCAAATATTCAATATATTTAATATTTTTTTATCATGCATTCTTATTTACTGCTTCATATTCATTTATATGCTATATATCATGATTTCGCACTGCTTTACATAAATCTAATAGTTTATTTTTTTGTATATATTATACATATACATACTTATATTATAGATTAAGAATGAGATATTTATAGAGTTTAGGATTCCTAAAAGTTATAACATCAGATCCTTTATGTGAGGAGATGTTTTTTTTGAGAACTCTATGAGGTGTTTCGTATGTGTGATAGATATTGTATAAAAAAGCTATTTCAACTTTTATTTTTAAATAATAGCTTTAAGAAATGAACATAATTATTTATACAGTTATTTAATTGAATTTAATATTTTAATTTGTAATGTTTTTCAACATCTCTATTTTACATGGTGCCCTCAAGGTTTTTGTTTCTTACTTTATTTATTTACTCAATAATTTGGTATTTTGGAGTATATTAATACATTCAATTAACATTAAATCGAGTAATGCATGACACAAGTAGTGTATTATTATACTTCAAGATCGAGGACTGTATGGATCAATAATCACATAAGAAAAAGGAGAAAAATATTAGTTTTATATATGTAAAATCATAATTTTAAGTTGTAAAAATGAGTTTTAAAAAATAATCTACTTTTATTTATGAATGATGACCAAAGATTATTAATTCATTAAAATAATAAATTCAGGTTATGACCATGATGCAACGTAGTTTTAAGATAAACTAAGTAAAAAATTTGTTGCCTCATAATATCCAAGACTAAAGCAAGTAGGTAGTAATCATAATGCAATATCTTAAGGTTAAAATCATTGGACAAGAAACATACTCTAGCAAGCATCATGGTAAAGTGGCATATATATGAATAGTCTTACAATGATAGCAATGAGAATGATTCTGGTTATATATACAAGTAAATAATTTTAAAAGATAATTTTTTTTGAGAAAAACTTATTTTAATTGACATAAATTGAAAGTATGGGTTGATACTTTCAAAAATAAAATTAGAGGTGACATTACTCTACCACTACAATGAGTAAAGAGTTTGACATTTTGGCTTTGGACATTAGTCTTTGACTTAGTCCAAGTTCTTTCCATTTCTCAAGAGTGGAACCCAATGACTTAATTCTCTTCTTCTAAGCAATAGATTTAAAAAATGGATAATTTTTTTTATGCTTTTGCTCCAAATGATTAATAATACTCTTTGATAAAAAAAATTACCTAAATAATTGGTAACTTGCTCTGTAGATCATAATAACACTATTTTCATTTGTATCCCATTTAGTCAGCACAATTGCTTCCAAAATAAGTACATTTGGCATCTTTGGATCATCTTCCTCTTCTATCATAGTAGCACTCTAACTTTTTTGAGACATGTTTTCTCCTTGTATTGGCTTTGAGAAAAGAAGGCCTCTTGTTCGTTCATCATGTCAAGGTCAACTCTAATCGGAATATCAACATGCCTCTCTCTTCATAAGCCCATCGTGATACAGTGCCATGATTTTTGTTTTGCTACCAACTTAGTTGATATTCAAAAAATACAAATATGGCCATTGGAGAAGTAGCCATCATTTCATTCGAACCACTTAAGATGTGGATTCAACTACAACTTGCTATGCATCAAATTTTAGAGGAGTCATCACCAAAAAAACATTATGGGATCTGATGACTCTTAATAACTATCAAGGTCATCCTTTAAAGGAAGGTTAATGGTGTGATCATTATGAATTGTTTAAGAGAAAACCAAGTTGAGTATTTTTCACTTTCAAGTAGCTTATCCAAGGCCCTAGTAGAGAACTTGTTGATTTTGATTATACAAGACAATGGTAATGTTAAATTTGAATAGCTCTCACTTAAGGATTACACTTAGAAAAAGAGCAAGATGAATCATCAACCTATCAACACCATTATATATAGGTGAATATGCATATTTTTTGACATGTCATATGATAAGCTAGTCATATAGTCTTTCATTTTTCATCATAGTCATCCAAATAATAAAAAAAATATGATAAATTAAAATATTTATTTTCTTAATAATATTGGAAGGCTTTTGACCAATCAAAGAAATAACATGTATCAGACCAATATCAAGTTTCCCAACTCTAACAAAATAATGCTTATCTTATGAGTTATTTTGTTAGTTAATTTCATTTTCTTATTAGGTATTTCATAATCTCATATTCTAATAATAGTTTTTTCACAATTTATCATTCGAATACAACTTTTTTACTTAAGTTTTCGAAATAAACTATAAAAAGGCTTTTTTTAAAAGCAATAATTGAAAAAAAAATATTTTTTCCATAAAAGGCTCCACAGATTCATTCATTTCAAGATACGTGGTCTTTTCGTGAAATAAAAAGTAAGGGCAAAAGATGTTCTTATTGTGTTAACAAACACAATACATGGCAAAAATGACTGAATCGGCCTCGAAACATCATCTCAAATGATCAACATATCAAAGCAACGTCAGCACGTCGCCAAATTATCTCGTAATTTTCAATTTAGACCTAATTAAATGTAAAGCTTTATTTTAATAATTTTTTACTATTAACTAATTTTGTTTCAATAGTTAGCATCAGCTCGTCTGGCAAAAAGACTAAACATGAGAATTTTGCAGAACGCCAATCGAGTAGTATTAAGAGTTTGACACGTGTATTTCAGCATGGCTTCCCATGTGGAGACAGGACAAATGGGGTTACTACCATATGGAAAATACAAAGGTTATCGCTTCCACAAAAGAGCCGTTGCTTTCGCTTTTCGTACGACCCCATCTCTTCTTGGTTTTTTTAAAGATTAAAATAACACACGGTAAATCAAAGAATATTTATAAATTGAATAACGAACTGTTGGGATGTGCAACATGGTTCATTCATATTTTAATAGGGATCGTTTTGAGGGTTTGCATGGAAGTGCAAATTGAGCATTCCGAGAAGGAATTTTAAAAAGCAGGTAGGAGAGCGAATCAGCACGCTTTTTGAGATTATACAAACCTCTAAAAGAAATTTCTTTGCTACATAAATGATACATATTTAATGAAATGATATAGATATTGGTGTAGGATATAAGAATACAAAAAGAAACATTTAAAAAAAAACTTTTGTATTTCACACATTTATGGAAGTTTTTCTTTGATCTATCTTTAGCATTACTTTTCACTTTCTAAAAGATTTTGATCATAAATTTTAGAATTTTATATACTTATGTCTTGTTTAAGATTATCTTACTATTCTTTGCATTTTGATAATGATGATCTCTTAATTTCATTTTTCATATCAATAAGATTTTACACATTTAATTATAAACAAATATGTGTGTACATATATACAAGTGCACATTATAATATTATATATATATATATATATATATATATATATGCACACACACACAAACACACAAAAGAAGAGTTGAAATTTTTTTGAAATATTATAAAGATTCAAAAGCCATACATTAACATAAATGGAAGGATGTGGATGTGAACAATAAATATTAGCAACATGTGTACATTAAAAGGAATGTTAGATTATTTATTACTAAAACATTAGCGAGTTTATTTTTGTGAAAGATATGAGAAGACAAAAATAAGCATACAAACAAAGGATTTTCGTTTTGGAAACATTCAATAGATATTGTAAAACTATGTTGTAGTAGAAGTTTTTCTTTGACCTATCTTAAGCATACGTTTTTTCTTTCTAAAAGATTTCCATCATAAATTTTATAATTTTATTTACTTATGTTTTGTTTAAGATTATCTTATTATTTTTTTAATTTTGATAATGATTATCGTTCAATTTTCATTTTTAATCAATAAGATTTTACATATCTAACTATAAACACGCACACACACACACACACACACACCACACACATAAACATACACACACACACACACACACACACACACACACATATATATATATATATATATATGACATATACACACACAAGGAGAGTAGAAAAGTTTTTAAAATATTATAAATATTTAAAATCTTTATCTAAACATAAAGGAAGCATGAAAATGTGCACACTAAAGATTAGACACATTTGAACAAAAGACTTGACGAGTCTATAATAAATGATTCAAACTTGAAAATAAGGGTTCAATATAAGCTATGTTAAGGAAACAATTTTTTTAGAAATTTATTCATGAAGAATTGATATTCACTACAATAATATGTAGTTTTTTTTTGTATATGTTACTTTACTTATTAAAAGTATATAAAAAATTAAATTTATTGATTGTGTTGATAAGAAGAACAATATTCATTTAAATTTTTATTTTGAAAATTATTCAACAAGATTCACTTTATTTTATCAAGGTTTATTTATGGTATTATTACGTATTGTTTTTAGTGTATATGAGATGTGGTTCAGTAAGAGGAAAATAAATTATTAAGAATAAAGTTCCAATTTTTTATAAAAACATTTAAGGAAATAATTAAAAATTATTTTTAAATAGTTTGAGAAAATATCTAAAAATAATTTTATGTCAAAAATATACATAGGTAACGGAGACATGGCATTCATCGTTTGATTTGGATCTTGAAATGGATGTTTTTGATTGAATCCCGATTTTACCATTCAAGATTAATCCTGGCCATTGGCTCTAGGTGGCTTTGCTCTTGGCCATTAGATCATGCGTAGGTTTTCCTACCTGTATTAAAATAGTGTGTCCAGAAAAAAATTAAATTAGAAACTTACAGTAGTGGTTGCACGTCTCGCATATCTGGCTCGGGTTTGAACCTCTTGAATTAACCTAAGCAGTCAGATCGTGCCTACCATTCTGCCTTCATTAACCTCAGCCGCACGATCGTGCCTGCCCTTCCGCTTTCGGATGAGAGTTTTGTCCCATATCGCCCAAATTAAGTTACCATTGCTGTCTATAAGCTTTTCTATTCGTGTGACTCTCGAATAGCGCTGTCTCCCCTTGACCAAGATTTGATCACTTTGTTTCTGTTCAGCTTTCCCTATGGCTTGATTTCGTACTGTTCTGTTTCGTTCAGCTATCCCTACAGGCTTATTTTGCACTGTTCCTTTCCGTTCGAAATTCCCTACTACCTTCTTCCATACGATATTGGCATAAAGCTTGCTTGATAAGTAGTATATACTATACTTAATGTGAAAATTAACAATATCAAATATAATATCTAAAAATCTTGCTAATTAGAGTAGATGCCTAAATGTCAACAACATTATTATTGAAGGATCTTACTTTATTGTCGATGATGTCTACAACTTTGTGATTAGCATCCAACCCTTAACACTATCAAATCCCACTTATATTATTGTATTATCATTTGGCATAAATATTAAATAAGAATTTTAATATAAAAATTGTGAAGAAAACTAAATCTCAAGTGAGAAATAATAGTAGAACTCTAATTTGCCAATCAAGTTGAAATTCCTCTCTAATTAAACAAGTACGACAACTATTTAACTCCTAAAGCTACTTCCCAACTTTCCTTTCCAAAACATTAGCTGCACATTCTTCTTTTTTCCCCAATAAGCTTCTTGAAAATTCCTTAATCCTTTATATCGTTCATCGCACTGGGTAAGAAAGATAATACAAGAAAATGCTCTTAATATATATATATTTATTAAATTCCCAGAACACTAATCCTTTATCTAGATGAACTAAATAAATATCAATATAAATAAGTGATCTAGTACAAAAATATATATAACCAACCAATCCAAAATAAATAAAATACTAATTTTATATAAAAATTCTTTAGAGAAACATTGTACTACCTAATAAGTAAAATTCTTATCTATAACATCCAAATTTAAATCTCATAATATAATTGATACAATACTTATGATATAAATACTAGTAAGACTTTAAAGAGTTTAATAATTAAACAAATAAAATAATAATATATAAAAATAATGATATAATAAAAGGATATAATTTTCTCATAATAGTTAAAAATTACACACATAACAAAATGTTATTATATAGAAAATGTAATAAATTTAACAAAAAATATGAACATGTATATTTATATTTTTTTATTTTCATATTTCTTATTTTTTACATTTTGTGACACTTAAAGATAAGTTCATTATTTCTTCATTCCTTTCATTTCTAATACATTTAGACATATCCCAAATTCCACTCACTTTACATTGTTATTCTCTAAAATCAATGCCAATAATGTAGATGTCATAATAGAATATCCTCACCATAATAATCTTTCGTCCTCCCATATCATTTATAGTAGAATCATGTTGATATAGATATGATATCCTGACTTCATATCATATAAAATAAAATTATGTAGCTATAGATGTACTACACTCACCTTATGTCATGTATAGTAGACTCATGTAGATTTAAATAGGCTATCCTTTCCCTATATTATATATAATATAATTTTATATATATAGATAAGTTATCCTCACCACAAGTTATTCTTATTTATTATCATGTGAAGAAGAATTTGTATAGATATAAAGGAATTATCATTGTTTTATATCATGTTTATTTATTACATGTGAGGTCATAATATAGTACATGAATATTTTAGGATAATATATTTAAGCGGTATTTCACTCATCCTACATCATTTTCTTATTTGATAATAAAGCATGTCAAATATTTACATCTAAATCATTTTTATCCGTTAATTTATAGAATTGTTTTATTATATTACATGTCAATGTCCTTGTTATATATTGTTATAAAAGAATAACATATGAATAATATGTCATATAACAACATATTATAAAAATATGATAACTTAAGAAAATAATTACATAATTACTAGATTTGAATAAAACATATTATAATATGTTTGATGATGTATAATAGATTTAGATTTTTATCATGGTCTAATTTGGAGTATATAATATTAGAGATGCTTAATAAATTATTAAGAAATATGAAAAAATACTATAAATTGATTAGGATTAGATGATGTGTATGATATTTTAAAACTGTTTAATGATTAGTATTTCAAAGTTGTAATGTGATTATTAAGTTGAGTAAGTGGTAATATTTTAAGTGTTAAGCATAAAATATTATAAGATCATTTTTATTACATTCAATTTCATACACATAAAATAAAGAATTTAAGATCAACTCTACATGAAGTATTTTAATAGAAAATGATAATTGAAACTTTAAATTACTATCTAGAAAATAAAAATGACTAAAAGAATGTACCTATTTTATCATAATGTAGGTGTTGATGGAAATAAGAATTTGTTAGGTTATCAACTATTCTGATGGAAGTTCTCTTATATTCAATCATAGTCACTTATAAGGATTTGGTTGTTGACTCTCCTGATGAAATTTTCTGCACATTTGATCCTTGTTTCTCACAAGGGAAGTTGAAATCTCTCTAACTAGAATTAGGTGCACCACTTTGCTCACAAATATTAAAGTATACAAACAAAAGAAATTTAATTCCATCGTTTTTTTTCTTCAACATAGTGAATATCCTTATTTATAAGAATCTCAAAGGTTCATCAATAATTTTTTTAAAAATAAAAAAATAAAAGATTAAAAAATTATTAATTTAAATAAATTAAATAGTTTTCCAACTATCCATGCATTTTGGGAGACAATAATGATGAGCAACAAAATAATGGGGCAAGAAGCACAAACAAAGCTGCTAGCAAAATTTTTGGATAGGCGAAGATCACAAAAAACTAAACCTGTAGGCAAGGACTGTTGGGTTGGTGTAGGTTGACTCAAGTCAAGCAGATCAACTAATGTTCTTGAGTCAATTTGGGTCACATGGGTGTCTGGTTGGCTTATGCAGCAATAGTGGGGGTGATGGTGGCAGATCGCAAAAGGCGACAAAATCAACAAAAAAATTTAATTTTAAGTATTTTAAAGCAAATTGCAACAAAATATTACATCGATAAACTTATGAAACTGGTGTGATGCTAATGGATGTATGTTTGCGAGCTAATACTAGACGCTCCGATGTCATTGATGCTTTTCAAAAAGATAACATGAAAATATGTTTTTTTAAATAACATAAAAATGGTTTACTAGTGTATTTAGATTTACTTGTAAAAAAATAATGCATAAAAAATGAAATAAAAAAATTTCAATACATATAATCCCTATTAAAAGATATAAAAAATTGTATCATTTTATAAATAAATTGTAAATTAATTTATGAATGTATTTGTATCATAGTAATCAAGTTTATCTACTTAAATTGATGAGTTGATTTCCTTTTCTAATCTTATTCTTTTCTTAATTTTCTTCAATGTCATGTATATGTATTGGTCAACATATATCATACATGTTGTATGTTTAGCAAAGAACTAAAATCATATTAATTTCTTATAAACACTTAAGTTGTTGTCATGGAATGTACTTATATGGTTTCTCTATTATATCATAAGATCTACAAAAAATAAGCATTTTGAAATGTATTGAACTTTTATAATCTCTTAATTGTATTATATAATGCCCAAAATTAGCACTCTATTATTCATGTCATTTTTGAACATGCACTTTGTTCACTGGGATCATATTATATAATGATACCCTATTTTAACATAATTCATACTTCCCATTAAACACACAATACTTCCCATAACATTGTACTATATGATTTTTACTCTTTCTCTCTCTCTCTCTCTCTTTGTCTTACTAGCTCATTAATCATTTGTATTACTATGATGCTCCACTGTAAAGTATGAACAACTCATTGTTCCCTTTTTTAGAAAATATGATCACTTGAGCATACCATAGGTTTCTACTATTAATCCACCCTAATACATCATAACTTATAATGATACACAAACATAGAAGTTTGACTATAGTTTCTTCTCTCTCAAGAATTAACTATTTTGTCAATAGCACTGACTAATAATCCAGTATGATCAACTCAATCATATTTTATAATATTTCATCTAGAAATCTTTGCACAATTCTTCTAACAAACTTGTCTCATGTTTCAATTAAATCACTATTTCTTTCATACAATATGATTCCAAGCATCATACCTATATGATTCTCATTACTTTACCTTTAACTTAGAGGATCATCTGATACAATCATTATAATTATCTTAATACAATCATATATTTTACCTTAATTACATGAAACAAAGTCAATACCCATATTGCCTTCGTATAGTGAACCTGACAAGTCAACACATTGCACAAGTACAACACTCATATAATCCTTATGTGATGAACTTGATATCCCAACCTATAACTTAAATTCTTATCATACTAGTACAACTCCAAATTTTTTTAGTATGATTGTCTCAAGCCATCTTTCATTATAGCATTTTGAGCCTTTATTATTTATGATTTTGAACTAATCATATCACATAATGTAGATCAACATACATACAATAAACATTAATAACCAATATCTCTTATCCTTTATCTCTTGAGTTCACTTCAAATCACTATCAATTTATTTCAAACTACATCATAATCAATTTAAACCCAGTTCTTACATAAAAAAATATTATTATTTTTATGCGCATAAATCGAAGTAAATTTAATAAAAAATCAATTTAAATACTTAAACTCTTCTTAGTTACTTATTTTCCTTTGTTATTTTCTTTTTGTAGTCTTTCTTCTTCTCTACTTATTTTTTATCTCTTCCTTAACCTATAACAAGGCTTTTTTTCAAAAGTTTCACAAGTTGTCCTTCTTTCTTATAATTTTCTTTCCATACCCAAGTGTCTTCTTCACTCTTTCTCCTTTGCTAAATGAAAATTGCAGCACAGTAACGGTCACCTCCTCCTAATGGTTCTTGATGATGCTACTCAGCTCTTTGATAACCTTCACACACTCAAGTTCTCAGTCACCTGTCTCTCATATAGACTCCAACCCAAATTCGCTTTCATCAGATTTTATTAGTGTGCTAAAGGCCATCATTATTAATTTCATAATTGATTTGATTAAGGAAAAACATGTAGGTGATTTGATTAAGTGCATGTAAAATAAAAAACTAATTCTTTTATTTAATTAATTATGTCATGTCTATTTCAACCAAATAATTATCATTGACATACACTTCTACCACTATACCAAATGTCATAAGAAGCTAGTAGAAAACTATAACCACAGAAATTAATTTTTCATCATTCCAATGTTTATTATCTATTATTCTATCTTCTATCAAGCTAATTATAATTATGCTAAAATTCTTGAAATTATAAATCTAGCTTAGCATAATTTACGTTTTATTTTTATGATTCTACTCTCTGCAAATGTATTTTAATAAAACACAAAATTTCAAATATTATAAATCTATCATAAATAATATCTTAGAAATTATAATGAAGCTTATTATAGAAAGGAAGGCCCTGCTACTTATGGAGAAGCCAAGAGGAAGAGAAAGACCATCAAGTGAGAAAGAGGAGTAAAGAGAAGGGAACTATTCGGAGGGTGTCCATTGGAAGAGAAGAGAATATGAGAGAGAAAGGGGAAGCATCAAGTGAAAACAAAAAAGAGAGACATTAAAGCAAATAGAATAAGAGAGAGAGAAAAGGAAACATAATAACATTATGCATTAGGAGCATATGGGAGCAAGGAAGAGTGTTGACCAAAAAGAAAAAAATGAAAAAGGAAAAAATAGAGTAGAGAGAGAGAGAAGAGAATGAAGTATTATAGCAAAGTTTTGAGTAAAAAGAGAGACATTGTGAGAAATTTTGGTGGAGATTGGAGAAAAAGGGAATTTTGTGAAAATGTTTGAGAAAAAAATTGAGGAGCCAAGCCAAAAGGAAAGTAAAAGAAAAAATAAATATTTGTGATGTTATCGTACAAGAGAGAGAAAGGAAGAAAGAGAGATAAATCAATTACTTGGATAAAGGGGAGGATTTTGAAGAAGCATCCAATAGCAACTAGTCAATCAAGGAAGATAATGAATTATGTTAGTGAAGGATTCATGAATAATAATCAAATTGTTTGGTGTGACTATTACATTAGAAACTTAGTCATCAATGTTGCGTATATTCTTCGACATTGCACCGTGCCGGCGGGTGTCATTGAAGTGATGGAGCGGCGCGTGAGGAATTTCCTGTGGAATGGTGCAAGCAATACTCACATGATCCATTACGCGCCTTGGAGCTGTGTTACGCTTCCAAGGAATGCGGGCGGCCTGGGGTTAAGGGACTTCCGTGTTTGGCAACATGTCTTGATGATGAGGCAGTGCAAGAGGGTGCTGTGTCGTGAGGATAGCCCCTGGGTTGACATCTTCAGGAGGAAGTACGTGGGCAACCTGCTGACCTCAAAGATCCCATGGAATTTATCTCACTCTGGCAAGCTTGTGCTCGAGGCGATGCCGACTGCGGTGGTGGAGTTCGTGTGGAGAATTGGAGACGGTAAGGAGGCGAGATTTGAGGAAGATAATTGGCTTGGCTTCCTCCCCATTTGCATTTGGCCGACGTTAATTAACATGAAGACTGGGTGGCCGGCGAGGGTGGCGGACTGTATCAATGAAGAGGGCGAGTGGGATGTCAGCAGCATTCGAATTTGGGCTAATGATATGCTCATTGACAGAATTCTCCATCTTCCCAGGGCACGGTCCTCTGCTCGTGATATGCTGGTCCAGGTACACACGGAAACGGAGAAGATTGATAATGGCAAAATTTACTGTAACCTGAAATGCAGACAGGGCGTCGGTGCTCCCACGACAAGCTGGTGGAGCTCTAATCAGATGCAGGGGCTGTGGAAGCTTAAAACTCTACCGCGGGTGCGGCTGTTTCTCTGGCGGGTGGTGGGTGACTACATCCCCACGGCGACGTGGCTTGCGCGAAGGGGCATGGCTGAGAACCGCCACCTGCGTGTGGGGCTTTGAGGCAGAGGAGACCTCGCACCATGTCTTTTGGAGCTGCCCGCAAGCCCAGGATCTTTGGCGTAACATCATTGTTCGTGACGCTGTCGTTGCTGTTAAGATGAATCCCGTCGATGTGGAGGTGGACGGCGCCGGCAGTGATTTCATCCGCCAATTTATGGCCTTCATTAGTTCGCCGGCGGCAAGGAACGGTGGCGGGGCAGTGCATGCCGCAACTGTGGCTACATCCTTATACTATCTATGGGGAAGGAGGAATGCGAAGAGACACAGTGTCCCTACTGGCAACCTCGGCACATTACTACGCAATATTAAGATCGAGATCGCTGCTGTAGCTGGCCAGAGCAACATTCATGCATCAATGTCCCGCGGGAACCTGTACAGTTCGCCTGAACTGTCTGTTACCCATTGTTGGGTTCCCCCTCCCACTGGATGCATTAAGGTGAACTGCGATGCTGCTTGTGGCTTACATTCTGCGGGCATTGGAGTGGTTGTGAGAGACCATATGGGGAAGCCTCTCCTGAATGGGTAGGAGGTTTGTCTCACAGGCTAGCGAGGCCATGGAGGTTCAGGCGATTCTGGAGGCCTTTCACCTACTACGGAGATCCTTGCCTCAGTACCCGGGCTGTTGAGATGCAAACGGACTGCATGACGGCTATGTTAACAGTTCGGAAGCTTATTACCAGTGCTCCTGAGACTGGACCTCTTGCTGAGATCATTCAATGTGCTAGAGAACTGGACGCCTGTTATACCCAGTAAAAAAAATTTTTATATTAATCTTTAATAAATTAATTTTTGGCTTGGATGATTTCAGATCGACAGTAGGAAGAGCCAGGAGCTCAATTAGAGGCTATTGGAATTTCTAAAATTTCTGGGGATTTTTCGGAGCACCGAGGTAATTTTTAAGTAATTTTCCCTGTTTATTTGGATTTATTGGATTTTTGGAAATTCGAAAATCAATTATGATCGGTTATTTTAAAACCGGAAATTTATTTTTATCGCGCGTGAACCGGACCGGAACGGTTCAGCGGAGACGGAGGCGGTTCGCCGAGTTAGTTTGCGCGTGCGTTCTGATAAGCGGATCGGACGGTCGTGATCGACGATTGGGATTGAACCGGCTGATCGGGTGCTTACCGTGTCGATAGCGTGTCGGCAGCGCGTATCGGGTGCTTACCGTGTCGAAAGCGTGTCAACGGTGCGTAGTGGATTTTCACCGTGTCGGCCAGAAATATAAAACCCTCGCGAAACGATTAGGGTTCGTTCGACCGACCGATAGAGAAATTTTTCCAGCGTACGGCGCGTGATTCCGGCGGCCTGACAAGGGGCTTTTTGTGCCTGGAGATGCACGGGAACGCGGAGAGTCGATTGATACCGGATTCGTTCGGTGAGGAGCTGCGGCGAGCTGCGGACGAAGTTCACCGTCGCCGGCGTCGTTGAGGTAGGAAATTCGGTTTAAATTCGTTATTTAATAGAAAATTAAAAGCATGAAATATTTTGCTTAATGAAAACGAGCATGTGGATGAAAAAAATTCGGATTTAATTGAACGCTATTCGGTATCTTTTGCAATTTTGGAATTTCTGGAATATTTCCCATTTCACCGAAAAATTTGTTAATGCTTAGGAGCATGTTAGGAAATTGTTCTCCTTGTTCGCAGTCGCCGGAAATCGACGGAAGGATCGTACTGGTCGGCGGTGGCGGCGGCTAGGGTTTCGCGGGCACCGGGCGGAGGAAGGAGATGGATTAGGATTAGTTAATTAGTTAATAATTAATCGTAAATTAATTAATTAACAATTATTAACTGAAATTGACGAGGATAGAGAGAAGCGGAAGGATTTATAATTCGGAAATTAATTCCGAATTTACGGAAATGATTTATTTAATTTTAATGCGGCACGGAAGAGGAAAAACGGGAAAATTTAATTCGGAAATTTAATCCGAATTTTCGGAAAAATAATTTGCAGAATATTTAATTCGGAAATTAATCCAAATTTTTGGAAAAAGGACATAAGTGGAATTTAAATTCGGAAACTATTCTGAATTGCAAAAAAATGGATAAAGACGGAAATTGATTACGGAATTTAAAAATTTCTTGAAGTAGGGAAAAATGTTATCAGTGACGACAGTACAGTTGAAAACAGTCATACAGAGGTATGGTACATAGATGCTACCAGAACAGTCAGTAACTGGTATAGTTGTATTGCTTGGATGGCAAAGGGCATGGATTGAGTCAGTTTACTCAGTGTTGGCATATTTTATGGATTGGCATACTGGACCGGACTACTATAGACCCTATATGATGTTTTAGGGTAGTTGTGGTAGGTAACTGTGCGGTTCAGACTTAGCTTCCACAGTATACATGTGGACTGGTATGCGCCTTGTCGTACCTGGACATATGTTGCCGGATCTTGGAGTTAGAGATTGGCAATGACTGTAGGGGCGTGAGCTTCTATGGAAGTTGTTGGTAGAAGACTCTTTGGGACGGTGGCTGAGTCGATCTCTCCTGGTCCATGAGTGTAGGCCTGCGCGCCTGAGGGTGGCAGGGGTGTCTCGCAGTGGCTAGCCAAGTGTGTAGGCCTGCGTGCCTTAGGGTGGCAGGGGTGTCTCACGTTGGCTAGAGATTTTGTGACTGGATTTGTCTATAGTCTCCAGGAGATTGATTGACGAGAGATGCTGCGGTGTCGGGTGCTTAGGCACCATGCGTGTTTCGAGATGGGCGTTCCCACTGGCACGCTACCTGGAAGCCCAGAGGAGAGCTACTCTGGTGTGACTGGGGGTGACTGTGGTTGGTCGGAGTCTGGGACTGAGAGTGCCTATCCACCATACATTGTTATGCTGTATTTTTGCTATTATCCTTCTCTTGCATGTGAGTTTTACTAGCTGTCTTTCCTACTGGGCGTAGCTCATTCCTGTGTTACATATTTCAGTGGCTCGGCAGACTTGACGCTACCTGATTAGGTGGGATCGTGGTCAGCAGGCTTGTGGAGGATATCTGATTTGTGATTGTCTGAGATACTCTGGTTAGTTGATTGTTGTTGTTGGATGTATTTAATGAGATTGTTATTCTCATATGTCATGTAATATGTGAGGGTAATTCTGACTTATGTTTCTGGTTGGATAATGTTACACTTGTTGGACTTGGATCTTATTCTTGTGATGTAGTTTCATTCACTGTTTTATTTTATTGTCTTGGAGTATGGTGTGTGGAGTGCCATATTTTATTGTGGATGTTATATATCTTTTTGTTTGATGGTGAGGTCATTACATGACTATGGAACTTAACCGTGGGGGTTCAGACTTCTATTAGATTGGTTCTCCTACCGGTATGGGTTAGGAGTATTGGGTCTAGTAGGATTAACATTGCGCGAGTCCATCTGTTAATTCAGGAGTCATGAACCTGATTTGACGGTGTACCCGGGAGATGGGATCCACATTGTTAAGAAAAGTAGGTGTGTACTGATGTGTTATGTCCTATGTTTTCATAGGCTACTCAGGTTGGTATGGGACGATCTGAGCTGTCTATATAAAAAAAAAAAAATGTATGCCAAAAATCAGCCTAGGAAAAAATGGGGTGTAACAACGCCCTCACTATAACGCATATATATCGGGAAGGAAATGAGCCTGTCGATTGGGTGGCACGGGCTGCTTGTTGTAATGACTTTGTGTGGGATACGGGGACTTCATACCCCAAGCCTCTTATTAAGTTGATGTTGCTAGATTTCAT
Source organism: Vanilla planifolia (assembly GCA_023846275.1). Taxonomy (NCBI): domain Eukaryota; kingdom Viridiplantae; phylum Streptophyta; class Magnoliopsida; order Asparagales; family Orchidaceae; genus Vanilla; species Vanilla planifolia. Next base: position 521,813 of record JAIUJO010000251.1, on the reverse strand, counting down.
GTATGATCCTCCGTGAGGATCGCATCAACATGTAACTGTAGGGCTTATGCCCCTTTTGAATATCAAAAAAAAAAATGTTGCGTATCATAGGTGCATTATTATGATGTGTTGGTGGATGTTGTTTTATTACTTTTAGTTTGGATTTAAAAAAGAAAAAGATTATTGGTTCACATTGTTGCATATGCATTAAATGTATGATATATTACTATTAGTGACATGTTCATGAAATATATTCATGTTTAAGCAAATTGTTTCATGGGTGACTATTTGCTTAGATGTAAACAATGTTTGTTAGTCATAGTTTAGATTATCATGTTTTATTTCACATGTTAGCATTGGCATGCTTAAAACTATTATGGGATGTTTCATATGTTTTGGTATTATGTGAGTAATATTTATAAAAAATTGGGACATCATCATTAAAATAACTATGAAATTATAAAAGAATTATTATGAGATTCCTCACAAAGAAAATAAGTCATATATGAAAATGACTCAAGGGTGTTACTTAGGTCAATCAGGGCCTCTAAAGTGTGCATCCTAAATTTAATATGAGATTTCCTAAAATAGAAATGTAAATTTTCATGAGAAATTGATTAAAGAGTGCTACTCTAATAGAATGAGGCTCACTAGGGTGCACTTTTAGTTCGTTGTTTCATCATAAGGTGTTCCTAAGGCTCCATGGAATTTTAAACTTAAGGTCAAGAGATCATTGATGATTAAGAAAAAAGATAAATTGATCCTTTGAAATATTAAAATTAACAAAGCGATAGTATTTCATTACATATAGTGGGAGTGCTTCTTTACTATTGTTTATGTTATTAACTAATAATTCACCAAAAAAATTAACCTTTTAACCAAAAAATGGATAAATAATAATTATCCTAAAATATTATTTATACTAGTAAACTAGTAATATTTAATTATCTTCTTAAAATTTATCGATATAACTTAGTTCACCAAACACAACAAAAAATATCATAATCATTCGTTACCACTTTTCTATATGCTATTTTTAATTTTATCTTAAGGAATGATTAACCATGCAATTCAAATGAATAAATTATCGAACTTCCTATAATAGCCAATAAAATATATTATTCATCACAAATCTAATTCTTAATAAAAAACTATAAGAAATAGAATTTAATTAAAGAGAAATAAACATCATTATCAAAACTCATCATAATACCAGTCTAACATCAATTTGGCACTAACAAGACATTTGCGCTACACATTAATTCGACCTTGACATTAGTTTTTTTACAATTCTGGCAAGAATGCAAATCTGATCATAATCCTGAACTTTCTTTAATTAAAAAAGATTATTATATTCAACCAATCTACCATCCTTTCTAAAGCCTTTTCTAACCTCTTTTTTTCGCCTTAGTTCATGCTCTATTAATTTTGTATTCCTATATTATCAATGCTTTATGAACAAATTCTTAATTAAGTTGACATCATCAAACCCAAATAACTAAATGCTAACAAGCTACACCAGGAGTTAACATAAACTACACATTTAAAAAAAAACATTTCACAATAACTGTACATTGAATGAGTTTATAGATGGAAATAGACAAAGATTAAACAAAAAAATGAAATAAGTTTGTTAATGGTTCACTAGTACATTTTAGTGACAGCACCCTTAGATGATTGAAATGACATCAATATGGCCTTTGCGTAAGTTATACCATAGAAAATGAAATTAAAGGGTAATATCAATATGACGACAAAGAAAAAGTAGCTCTTAAATAGTATCAAGCAATAGCCATAACAGTACATACACGATTTCCATAAGGAAACAATTGGTAGTGCGACATTGATGTTGAACTTTGTAATGTTTTCCTTTCTACAACCATTATGCTCCAATGTATTTTTGAAGTTATTAATGTATGCTAACTCCCTCACAGGACTTCCAAAACTTGAGAAACAACAAAGTTTTATCAAAGCAAAAGAAAATATTTAAAAAATTCAGCTTATGGGGAAAGAAAAAATAAAACAATGATTTGAAGATAAAAAGAATTACCTCAAAAGATCTGAATCAGCTCAAATGTCAATATTTTTAGTCTCCCTACGGATCAATTTTTTGCAGCGCAATGTGTATGCAGTGATTGACTGAAATAACTATGCATGATTTCTAAGAGACACAGTTATCACAGCCATTACATCTTCAAGGACATCACCTTCCAAGTCATCGAGAAACTTCGTAGCATCTACTTGAGTACTAGAGTTCATTCCAATCTCATCATACGTCGGGAAGGTACTTTGGATTCTTTCAATCATATGCCTTGCAAGAGACTAGTATGTCGATCTAATGATTCTATCTTGTGATGTCTCAATTAAAATGACTTCATCTGATGATTTGCTACCCTTGACCATTGTGTAGACTGCTTCTTTCTCACTGTGCAAATAGATCTCACCAATAGAATCAGCAGCATTATCTGTAATCAACCTACTAATGTGTCTTGCTTGGCTTACATATTAATGAAGCTATTTTTGGTACTCTACAAATATCTTAGTTGCCTCATCACTTTGCTGATCATAAGCTTATAACATCACTTGTTCGTACCTTATATGTTAACCAAAAGAAAGGAAATATTTATTCATTAAACTAGTACAAACCTAAAGGTAATTAGCAATTACGCTGTCATTCAGATGGAAAACACATTAGTAATATCGCACAACTTCAGAAAATATGCATTAAGTGAACAATAACATGAACAATAAGTATTCATGACCTCACAAAGCCAAAAAAAGCCTCTTCTCCAATTCCAAATTCCAACATTTACTTCTGTATAATCCACCTGCTACAAGAATCTCCTAATCTAAAAATCAAATAAAAAGTAGACAACTCACTTAGCATTGGCCCTCTCATCGACCATCTCGCTTTCGCTCCGACTCCTCTCTTTCAACCACCGCCATCAGGGTCCTCAACTCCATCCTTTGCCACCTAACGACATTCCTCAACCTCACTGCCTCCTCCTCCGCAAGGTCCCTCTCCCTCATCGCCACTTCCTTCGCCTCTAGAGATGATCCATCCTCGAAATCCAAGCTTTCTTTTTCCTTCTCCCGCCTCCTCGCCTTCACCCCTTTAGTAGGTGCCGCCACTCCATGAACTAAAGTATTTCGGTGAACTGTCGCTGTGGTTCTCTCTGACTGCACTCTTTGAAGGAGAAAGCTCCACACAGGGACCATGTTTCCCTGGCAGATCTTGCGGATCTAGTCAACGGAAGGAAGCTGACAAGGGTATCCCATTTCGTTCTGAAGCCAATCATCGATCGCCTCCGGCCTTGGAACTCTGCCCCCTCCTTGAGCCTGCATAGTGTACACTAATGGAAAAATACTCCGTTGGAGAAGAATGTAATCTTCATGGTTGCCGTTCAGAGGCAAAGAAGCGTCGATGGAGAGCTCTAAAACTGAGCAACGTTGACACGAAGGTTAAAGGAAGACGCAGATAAAGTGACAGATGAGTTCTGATCTAGAAGGCATAGGATGAGAAAGGGTTAAGTGAGTAGAGAAAAATGAAGGTATTCAAGGTGGGATTGAGGAGAAGTTCGTTGGAAAAACTAAAGTGAGTGTCTGGGAATTCGATGCTGAGTCCATGGAGTTAGTTCTCTGGTCGCAGAGGCAATTGAAAATATTATGTATTTTGATTATATTTATTATAATAACATTATGTTAAAAATTTAATTAATTAATTTAAAAAATAAATTAAATAATGTTATTAAAAAGTATTATTAAGAACTTGATGGGTTTTATAAATTTGTTATTAATTGTATTGAAAAATGATTATAAAATATTTTATCTCTTAATAAAAAGTGAATTAAAATTTTTAATGTTATTTTATGATGATAAAAAAATCTTTTATTTTTTGACATTTTTTTGTTTTTAAAATTAAAAGTCGGTATTTAAACTTAGCTAAACAAACATTTGATAATATTTTGAAAAGCAATTTATAAGTTTGAAATTAGTGCTCCGAATAGTCTTGATAAATATGGTACTAAAAGTAGATTAATAGAATGGTTAACATTATAATTATTTTATAAGTATGTATATTTATATATATATATATATATATATATATATATATTAAAGTAAGATATAATTTTTTCATCTTTTGGAATAAAATTTATATTTTGAAATATTGACAAAAATGTTTTCATAGAAGATCTTAGTTTTATGATATACTAAAAAACTTATTCCTATAATTAATTATTAATCAATAGATCACTTTAAATAGTTTTATGATTGGCTAAATTTATAAACAAAATAAAATATTTAATCAAATATTATAATCATGCTTAATAATAAAAAAATACATACATTAAAATCATTCCATTATAAATCTATTTATTTCATTGTAAATAAATAAAGATAAAAAATAAAAATTATATTTTAATATTTGATTTATCATAAATTAAGAAAAATCACATTGTCTCTATTTAAATATCTAATTACCATTTGAATGATAAAGACCCCTCCATCAATCTTGTACTAAATTTTTGTTGAATCATCCTAAATGATAGTTTCTTAATTACCCATAGTTTTTATTGAGTAACTACAAAAATTATACAACCCTTAATATGTTCATCGTTAAAATTTGTAATAAATCATGAGGACTTGTTTGTATATTTTTCTTTATTTTGATAATATTTGTTTTTTTAATATGTTATTCATGATTTGTATATATGTATATATAAATTTTTTGAATAATACTTAAAACTTGATATTAAATATTTTTAATATCATTTTCTATTCTCTTAATAATAAATAGTTATTTTTTTAATGTGATTAAAGTTTTTTTTGACTATCACACATAGTCTAAAATTATTTGAATAATTTTTAATTATGATATAATAGATATTTATTATTATATACAACTCAATAACTTTAAATTGTTAAAAACAGTTATATAAAACTTTAATTGATTATTATGGAATGTATCGATTGGTTTTATTTACCCACATAATTTATTTTTTTTCTTTTTTTTTGTTTTGATTTTTAGAAATGATTTTTTTTGTTGCTACAATCTTTGAAGCTTTGTTTATGGACTTATAAGGTTTTCATAGGGCAGAAGGTCTTCCTTTCCCTTCTCCTTTTCTCTCTTCGACGGCCTTATAGTTAGGATTTTGTCTACCGCTGTCCGTACCACTATCGATCTCGATCTCTATGTACTGAATGCCATTGTTTATAGGCATTTCATGCTCCACGACTTGCGTGTCTCCTTCGACCCTCACCGCTTCACTTTTGCTCTCCAGGTGTTCCAAGGCCGAAGGTTTTTGCCTCTCTCGATCGCTCTCTCTCGCCTTCCTTTCAGGCCAATGGTTCTTGTAGGAGTTTAAATAGCTTACTGTCCATGATGATTATAAATGGTTATTACTCTTTCCTACTTGCTCTCAAGTTGATATTGGTATTTTTGTTCTAATGTTTTGTTATCTATCCAGTGCATCACATTGTCTTGTAATTCTTGTGAACCGATATTGTGAATATCTTTCTATGTAGAGTTTTGTTTTTGCCTATCTTAATTTGTTTGTCTGGATCAAGAAATAAGGGCTAGTTTAGTTTCATGTTGAATTATTTGTGTAGAGTGGGCCAGATTCCATGTTGATATTTACACTACATGGTTTTTCATTAAATCTACTCCATTGTTAAAATATCATTTAGGAAAGGAATGCCTTGCACTTTTCATAACCAAAAGTTCCATGAGGTTTGAAATTGCTCCTTTACTTTTAATAGTGAATAACTTAAGGTCTGATTTTTGAGTTCTATGATGATTTGTCACATGCCTTTCATCGGATCTTGAAATTAAAATGTGCATGGTTTCAACTACAGCAGCCACTCTCAATTAGTAGCACAGTATTATGGCTAGTTCAATAGCGTGGTCCAAGATCTTTGTATGATTTGTGAATCATATGTTTGATGGTCTTATTATAAAAGCTAGCTAATGTAATTTTCTTATTAATCAAGATGGCGTTGAATGAAATCTTGAAGTTGAATTATTTAGCTTTCGTTAAATTGCTACATTCTTGGACGCAATGTATTTATAAAAGCTTAATTATTTAATATACATTTTGTGATTACTAGGCTTTTTTTTTCTATGTTTTACCTTAGTATTTATTTTTGGTGATCTTGAGTCATAGTCATTAACTATTCTTTTCTAGAAGCTCACAAATGCCATGCAGATTATATAGTTCTAACATCTTGTTTATGTTTTTTATTGTGTTATTATTTCTATGTGTTTGTCTTATGCTTGTCTTTGTTTATCTTCAATACATTATATTATATATATTTTTACAGAATGCATAAGTTATTTTTATTATTATTGATTTCATTTTTTTCATGCACACCATTTTCCTAAACATTAATAATTCAGATTGTTTATGTACCTGATGTGACCTTTTAATACATTCTTTTAAGTATGATCTAGTGGTTCAGAAAAGGCATACTTGTTTAAAGTATCAACTAATATTCATGAATGCAGTGTATATATGCTTTTTTAATGTATCGATTAGTGTTCATAAACATTTTATGCTCACATGCTTGTTTTAAGTCTCAAATATTTAACACATGCCAACTTGTTTAGTTGATTGTATGTTGTCCTTTTTACAGCTCATTCATATATTTGTTGATCAAGTTGCTTGTTTGGGGTTTGTGAACTTAAGCATTTATGATTTAAAAGAGACAAGCTTTAATACCATCCATTATACTCAAATTGAGCTCTAGTAGACGTAACATAATTGAACTTGAGCCATGCTCTACTTGCTTGGATCAAGTCATTTATAGCCTTGCAATTTGTAAAGTTTAAAATGAATATTTTGAGGGCAAAATCTTATTCTTCACAATCACAGTGTTCATGGAACTAATAGCCGCATCCATGGCTTTTAGCTTGTATTATCATTTAATTTAACATGGGATTGGGTACTAAAATGTCTTTATTTAATGTTCCTTCATACATATTTTGTTGACAAATATAAAATATTTTAAATGCTTATACCCTTATACCTATTTTTGTTTTTTTGATTCATTTAATGATGATGATGACCTTGAACAAGATCTATTATATGGGTTAATATCAAAGCTCTCTCATAGATTATAATGATGGTTACTTATAATTTGATGCTTATTTTAGGCATTCTCATAAGCAAGTTGGAATGTTGGTCAGGTTTCATGGCTGTTGTAATTATTAATATTTTTCTTTTTCAATTCTTATTGAAAAGTTGGTAAAACTTTTGTGAGCCATTAGATAAGAAATAGCTTATTTTGTTCATCTAATATTCAACAACCTCTTTTTTCTGTCTCCTCCTTTGATGAAAATTGAAATATAAAAGAATATATTATTAGTCGTGTCTTTTTCATCTTGACTAAACATAAAGCTCTATCCATTTGCCATTTTTGGCCATCATTTTGGCAATCAGTGGTAACATTGACTTCAATACAAGCTTTGAGTTAAAAAATGGAAGCATTGCTATCTTACTGAGGCCATATTATTTGATTATATTTGTAACAATTTAACTTGTACACTAAAACTATTGTCAGTGTGAGACTAGTCGATGAGACACTGTTTAATATTCTTGTCTATCCAGCCACAACTTTCAGGGAATTTGCTGATGTGAATGGTTTTATCAACATGCATGTGAGGATTGACGATAATCTAGAATAGAAAAGAGTTGTTAAAATGTAGGATTGACCTTTTTTCCCTTTTTCTGTTAAAGGGTTTTTTGGAGCTAGCTTAGCTTAAAGAATTCTGATGCTCTTATTAGAGTGTCCAACTGTTTGAATAGGATGTTTTCCCATGATAGTGCTAGCCTTTTAAGAGTTTGGGGGAGTTGCCCATGGTCATAACAAACATAGTTTGCTTTCCATATTTCAATGTTTATATCATGATTCCTCTATTTATGTTTCATTTTGTTGGATACAATTTAACATTTTATGAATATTTAAATCATGGAATTATAAATGATGACATTTTAAGTTCAATTTATGTTTTCTTTGTTGGGTGTAGTTATTCTTTGATTTGGTTTTCATAATTTTGTTTGGAAGAAGCAAAAGTTTTGTGGAACCTAAAGTTCACATGTAATTGTAAATTCACCCAATCAAACAAAAAAATATAAGAAAGGTTTTTCCCTTTTGAAAAATGTTTAACAGTTACAATCAACTAATTAGACTTTATGTTAATGCCTTCTCAAGTTGTTTTGGAATTCGCTGTCTTCTGTATGCATGCTGTGAATCTTCTCGTATATAGTTTTTTAGGTCTTTTTTTCTCAAGTAGTAATACAAATCCTTCATTTGCCATCTGCATAATATATAGGTTATTTTTTGAGATTAAGTATCAGAAAATAGAAGGAGTTACTAAATTACAAAATAGGCAAGTGAGGCCCATCCCTCCACTGCAAATAAGGGGGCCTCCCCTGTACATTCGTCGCCCTGGTCAACTAGTAGAACATGAAAAGGTATCTGTTAACTTGACTTTTTTCCTCCCAACGTTTTATGTTTGGCACCTATTTGGCTTCTCTAATGTATTTGTATTCTTATCAAGTTTCATGTCATAACATTTAGTTGCATTGCTTATTTATGTTCATGTTATGGAAGTTGTAAATGAACTCTTGGTTTTATTGAAGCAAATTAGTATGTGAGAATTTTGTTACACTATACTATCTTATGCTTTCCTGTGATGATTGTCTTGAAATATTGATTAATTCTTCTTAAAAATCCATTATAAATTCATGCATAGTATTTTTGCATGTTATGCCTTAATCTTATAATTTCTCCTTTTCTTTTGAATGTGAATTTTTAGTTCAGGATAAATCTACTTAACTACCACATGTTATAATAGATATGATATAATGAAATTTCGTTTCTAAAAATAGTGAAAAATTATTGTTATGGTTTTTACAACCATCAAATGAAAGATATTTATCTGTATGGTTTATAGAGTTGGAATCAAATCTTGATGATTTAATTTTTCAAAAAAAATATAAACAAATATTTATGTAAATATATTCATATAATAATTTGATAAAGTTGAGGATAATCAATCATTACATGGATTAAGTATATGCATAAAGTCATAAACAATTATTTCCAGGTAATATGGAATCATATTTTCATACATTATCCATCCATAACTAATGATTTTATAAATAGTAATACTCCACATGATAGTATAAGATCGAGGGTTGGTTTGATTGCTTAAATTTTGTACTTTCAATCACAAAAATACCTTATTTTAGGCCATGTTAAATAACTTAACTATTTTATTTATAAATTAGGGGGGATATCACTATCTTTTTTTATTTTATTATTTTAATAGTTTAGAAAGATCTTTTATTCTCACAAAGTAAGTCAATGTTTTCTATTTTTTAAACTAATAAGCAAAGGTGTTTTAGGCAAATTCAAAATAAGTATTTCTAAACAACAAATCATTAAACACAGCATTTCAACAACACTTAACAGGACTCTTCAAACTTATTTTTCATTAAATTGTTTAATATTCAATAGGGGCCAACCAGCATTGAGCCAACATCTCTCAACAATGTCAATCAAGCATTTGTCCATGCTATAAAGTTTCAGGCTTTTTTCCATTCTATCATCAATTTGTTATCCTCAAATTTTTACAACTATTTCACCATTAGTAGACCATAAGATTTGCAACCATAACCATGCCATCACTAACAAAGTCTGCCCCACTATATGCATCGTAGTCCTCACATTCCAAAAATTTTTGAAACACTACCTTCTTCATCTAAAGAATAAATGGATCAACTCCTCTATATGCATCTCAGTCTTCACATTCCAAAATTTTTGAAGCACTACCTTCTTCATCTAATGAATAAATGGATCAATAATTTAAGGTTTGTTTAGCATAAGAAATTATCCAATATATTACTAATAGATTTATATGTTTAATTTATTATCACTTTTGTTTTCTACATTTTTCATTTGAATCTTTAACGTCTCTTGTGACATCCTTATATATTTCATTCTCTAAATTATTTTAATTTAAACTTTGAAGTATGCTCTTTATTAAATACTAAAATACCCATCCACTGAATGATATTCCAAATATTACCTTTTTTGCAATGTACATCTCAAGACAATTGTTAGTATATAATTCATTTCATGATCAATATTTTTCAAAGAGAAATTTCTTCTAAAATATCAAACACAAAAATTTACGAATATAGTTGTACTACGTACACTCACAAACTAGTGAATGTTATGCTTTTCATGTGACAAATGAGCTCCTCTTAGTATGAATCTGAATCAAATATGCCCTTTTCGCCTTTCCATTCCATATCTATATCTAGATTGTGTTTTGAATAAAAATTTCTAGGTATGTAATTTATGTGCTAATGAGTCTGGTATGAACTGAAGGTTCAAGTTCAAATAGGGGAAAATTCCTCAAATTCTTTTAAAAACTATAAATGGTGCTAACATTCTCTTTGTTTCTTTTGAATATCAAGGCTAAATCATTAGTTTCTAAACTTATTAAGAGAAAAAGATGAAAGTATACTTATAATATTTCTCACTTAATTGGTCACATCAAAATAGAAGTATTAAGAATCATTGGCTTTTAAGCTATGTAAATAAATGCTATACTTATTTGGCATATATTTTGTGTTTCGTTACTTGATTTCTTAGTTTTCTAAGATCAAGTTGAATGATTTTAGGTTATTTTAGTAATTCTCTTGGTTTTATTGGAAACATTGGTCAAAAAAATAAGTTGAATTAATTTGTTAGTAGAGTTGATCATTTCATCTCTATTACTGATACTTGTGCATGGCATATACAGCGTCTTTATATTCCTAAAATTCCTTTTTTTGTTACTTAGCCAATGCATGCCATCATAAATATACCCATTGGTCCAAAACTTGTTATTCAAAAGTATTTCTTAACTCTCCTATTATTTTTTATTATGGCTAATTTGAAGTCAATGTAATGCTTGCTTGTCACTAGAAGCTATAATTCATGTTTAGGAACATATATACTTTTTAAGCCATCAAAGTTTATAGCAAATTGAGTTAAATCATGACAATGGTTTTCCAATTTGGCCACTTTCTCAATTAAGAACATACGAAGGTTTTTTATGAATAAAAACTGTCACACTAAGAGCATGTTTTGTGAGTAAATAACAGGACTTATGTTGTCCTTTTCTTTTAAAATTAAGTTCTTGCACTGTGGTAACCTGATACCTGATATTTTGATCCATACTAGCACTGTAGATAAAACAAAATATATTATAGAATGTATCACTATATAGTACATTCTCAAAAATACTAGTATGCATATGTCAATGTATGCATCCTCATACACGTGCATATACCGTAGCTAAGATTGATCATAATCATATTATAACACGGAATTGTGTTCCCGATTTCAATTGAAAGCTTCATTTTTTGGCTGTTACTAGGGATAGTACTAAAATTCTAGCAACATATAGTAAAATATATTGGCAATACAAGCAAGAACATGCCAATTCTTGCAATTTTAGGGCATAAAGGACTCTAAAAAATTACAACTCTAACATCTAATTAATATAAGCACTTTAAAAATTAAAACAACCTCACTAGGTCATATTTTTTAATAACATACTATTTATAAGGCAACAACTTAGATTAACAATGGTTTCTCTTTGCCAAGGGTACAAAAAAATATCAAAGGCATAAAATATAATACTATGCACAACTTCAACACCTATTTAGTAAAAGAAGATCAAGGCTTAGCTTTCTGAACAATGGGTGATGAAAAGGATGATAGTTCATCACCCAATACCATACACGAAGATCACAAAGCAGTAGATCAATCAGATGCTGAAAAATTTATTACGTCTGACATGAATATTATGGCAACGGAAGAGGACGCAATGATCAAATCAAACATCTACAAGATACATTCTGCCAACACCAAATTGTTTTAATGGCTTGGGGCAACAAAAAATGCATTCTTCAGTTGCTATTTTAGAAACACTTGTGGACAAATGTACTTTAATCACTCAACCAAATTGTTTTAATGGCTTGGGCCAACAAAAATTGTGTTGCTTCAGTTGTTGTTTTAGAAACCCTTGTGGACAATTGTACTTTAATCACTCAACCAAATTGTTTTTATGGCTTGGGCCAACAAAAAATGAATTGCTTCAGTTGCTGTTTTAGAAACCCTTATGGACAAATGTACTTTTTACTCACTCAACCAAATTGTTTTAATGGCTTGGGGCAACAAAAAATGCACTCAATTGCTGTTTTAGAAACCCTCGTGGACAAATGTACTTTAATCACTCAACCAAATTGTTTTAATAGCTTGGGGCAACAAAACATGCATTGCTTTAGTTGTTGTTTTAGAAACCCTCGTCGACAAATGTACTTTAATCACTCAACCATTGTTTTAACGGGAATCCAATGGTCACATCTGGGTTTGATGGAGAGGAACCACAATCTCACAGGCATTGATACGAGCAGTAAATCGGAGTGAACATTTCGATTCACTGGCTGATGAAACCTCTGGAGAGATGTTAACAAACATCAAAGTTTTTGAACCACCTACAAGATAAGGCTTTAAACACCAAGAGATTGTAGAGTATGATGAGAATGAAGATGGTAAAAGTTGAAAATTGATTTTTTTAGAAAACAAACTGATTTTTTAAGAACGTTTTTAAAACTTATGTAATGAATTTGTACACACTGCAATATAATAAACATCTCAAAAATTCATTTTCCATGTACCTATCAAAGGTATGTCAATTTTGGGATTCTGTAAGGAACATGATCCTTCTTCTTGGCAATTGCAAATATAACATCGCTCAGTGAAGACAAGCTTTTGTTAATTTCTTGTTTCAACGATAGAACTAATTCCTGCATATGCATCTAAAACAAGAATTTTCAGCAAAATTGAGAAGCAATTTTTGCCTGGTTTTCCTTTAGATGATCTCCAATCAAGCCACTTTTAGCAAGACGCTCGCTTCCAGCAAGATCTATCATGTTCAAAACACCTTGAACCTGTTGTTTCGTGGTCTACTATGAAAGAATCAAGTCAACAAATATCTTAGGTAACAAGCTTAATGGCTCAAACGAATAAGGAACAGCCACCACAACATCCACCCTAGATATTCTTAAGGTGGAAACAAAATGGCTTCTTGATGATTGTTCATTCATCTGAGTCTTGCCAACTGACCTGATGAACAAAGTAAAACTTGAATCAATATTTCCAATCTCTTGTAATGATAGTCTTGTGGCTAGTCAGTTTGGGAAAGAGAAGAATGATCCAGAAGTGAAAAAATGCTCATACAGAATCATACGTTTAAAAGCATGCAAGCAAAACAAAGCTTGGTACTTTAGAATATGGAACATGAAATGAAAGCATACACATGTCGTATTTAGTTAGCCACCAAAAACAAGAAAACAGAAGATGAATGCATGCATGCAAGCAAAACAAAGCTTGGTACCCAAGAATATGGAACATTTGAGAAACTGAAGACACATGATGTATTCTATTGGCCACCAGAAGTAAGAGAATAAAAGATGAAAGCATGCTCCAATTTACTATGTCTATGCTGATTTCAATTTCTTGCTCCTTGCAGCTTGATCAAGCAGAAAGGAAATTTCCTTTATGCTACACACATTGACAACAGTAAGGTCTGGGACATGTGTATTACCAGCTGAATCGTGCTTGATGGTATATTTCTTGTTAAGAAGAGTTAGACAACTACTTATGCTACAATTGGGTGATAACAAATCTTGAATTGTTTCATTATAGATCTTTATCATTGATGCCTGTAAAAGATGAAAAGCATGGTTTGAAAGTAGCAAGGATTGAGCACAATTTACGTTTTCATGTAAATTGACATTCACACCTGTATTTTGCATTATAGTGATTGGCTATTCTCAAAGATCTACTCCAAGGAACGTGGTATTAATCCTTTCTGGTCAGGTGCTTCGGGCTTGCCCATCATGGTATATGTTTTACTAGAACCACTTTGTCCATAAGCAAAGATACAAACCTTTTTAAAGAAGAGATAGTTAAACAAGGAGTTAAGAATAATGAATGAGAGCTGAAGCCTGTTATATGCATTTTCTTCAAGATAGAGAATTTATGTTGAAGACCAAACTGGGCATTCAACTAGCTCAAGGGCTGGTTGGATCATCCAATTCAATCGTGTTGACCTAATGATGTGAGCATGGTCATTTAATGTTTTTATTTCCAGATTCCTGTCTACTGTAGCAATAAGATATGAAAAAAGTTTTGAAAAAAAATGAATGAAGAAAATGAAACACATCAAAAACAAAATAACTGAAAAATATATCCCAACTATAGGTTAAACTTCCAGATTCATTTACTCTAAATTAAAATGTTTGCTAGATAAAATCAAAAAACTTCTAAATCACGACTCCTTGGCTTAGCAACTTCGGTTAATCCATTTTTTACCATTTCAGCATTTTAACAGTGTAAAATAAACCAATATACTGGACATGCTCAACAAGCTATTTCTACCAATCATACTTCTGTTCCTTTCAAGTGATGACCAACCCACCCCAACACGCTTCAAAAAAACAATAAATATAAACAACAAAAGTATAATTAAGTTCAAAAATCAAGAAACATGCAAAAAAAACCCATTCAACCGAATAACAGTTTTTATTTTGATCTATTACACGAAATAAGTTGGCAATAAAAATTGATCATTATATGAATTTTCTAATCTTGCTAGAGCATTGGATGATATCTAATTCATTTTATTAAAAGTTATAGTACTTTCTTCAAAATTTAAAAATTTATATGGTTTTAGAAATAAAAAATTCCTTCTCATAAAGCTTCATTTGATTTAAGCACTTATACTCAAACAATTTTAAAAATCATTATCTTGACAATCTATACTAGCATTCTTAATGTAAAGTATTGAGGCTCATTATACATTTTAAGAAACAAAATAGAATTTGAGTTCAAGAATTACTAGGTGTAGTGTGGTACAACAAAAAGGAAGCTCTTCCAAGTTCATGATTTGAACTTAGAAATAATAAAGAGATAAAAAAAGAAAAAATGACCATAAGAGAGAAAATCAAATATAGCAAATTAAATATTCTCCTTTCTCTCTCTCTCACCTCCCTCCTCTGAACTCCATATGCTAAATGCGAAGAATATATTTATGGATAATTAAGTCATTAGAAAACCCATTAACATGACAAGGTAGTATTGAATTCCATGACACTAAAAATAGTGTCTTATTTTGATAATAACAAACACTTTAAATATTTATTTTGTAATATAATTTATCTATTTAGTATATTCTATAAATTATCATAAGAGAGGTAGACTCATAGATCACTTATTGTGGAGTAGATAAGAATACTCTAAAGTGAAGACAGAAAATGTTTTTCTACTATGATAATCATGTGTCCAAGAAGTACGTCAAAGAACTTTAGAACTTCAGAGAAAATGTATAGGGAATAAAATCTAATTTGCTATGTTGTTTCAAGAGCTTGCATTACATTACACAAGCATTCTAAAGTTCATTTAGTTGTGATCTTTTAACAAAGGATTTTACTTCAACCTATTTTGTGAAGCAATCAACTGTCACAACAAAATACCAATATTTGCCCAAGGAAAATTGGTTCACAAAGTAGGAAATGCCATAATACATTAATGGCTTTCATCGATCCTATTCGTCATTAAGGCAAATTCTATTAAAATGACAATTTTTACAATGTCAATATATTGTGCAACATTCTTTTGCATTGTTGGCCAGAACAATTCTTGTTAAAAAAACTCATGGCTAGGTTATAACCAAAAGATCTGCTTTAATAATCCACAAAATAAATGGATTTAATAAGGTCAAACAACTTTAGAGGTTGGATAACATTATTCCAAATTTTTAAGAACATGAAAGTCATAACAGACGAGCTTCTTAATTCCATCGCATTTTCATATTTTTTTATAAGCTACAATCTGATTTTGCCTCTTAATGGCTTGAAAATGTTTAAACCTCGACTTCATAGCAAGATATGATTCTACCCAACGTAGTAATATGACCATCTAACTTATATAAGTCTCAAAATTTCTTTGGTGAATGCATTTTCAAAAAGTCTCAAACGCCATCAGGGTTAGCTTCACTTCCTTTCTTTAAACATGCTTGATATAATGCCAAAATTGCACTCGAGTGGATTGACATACAACCCAAATTTTCATAATTCTTGAAAGTTCTCTTTAAGATCCTCAACATAGGCAAAGAATGATTGCTTTTGACTAAAAACTCCTCAACATATGCATCAAGATTCATTCCTCATTGATGGCAAAAAACTATATTAGCCATGTATTGATATATTGACCTCTCAGTTTTTGAAACAAATGACATGGCCTTTTAGCAACATATTTAAAATTGATGATAGATGAAGTTTTTCATTGTCTAACTCAAAAATCTTGATCTATTATCATCCAAAGAAGGCATTTAAAAAAAATTAAATTATTAAAAGTTGCAATCAAGCTCATTGAATCATCAAATCTTGACAAAAGAAAAAATTTTGGTCAAGCCAAATAAGATAAAATAAAGAGTCAACACAAATATGTCATTTGTCATTACTTTTCTTGAGAAGCAAAAGCTTTTCCAACCACTTGAGGTATTGCACAACAACAAAGAATCAAACCTTAGGAATATAAGCTAGTTCTCTTTAGTTAGGGCTTGTTTTTCTTAGCTAAGTGTGTCTCCTTCTATCATATTCTTAAGCATTCAAAGTTAACAATAAGATGTTGGTAAAACATAACTCATGTAACACCAACCATATCAAAAGATGACCATGCAAAAATATCATTGTGCTAAGCTAAGGGTGAGAGAATGGTCTCTCTTTGCTATTAATTCAAACCCTTTGCTCTCCTTTGAAGTTAACAAATATACGTATACTTCGGAAGGAACTAAAAGATCAAAAAGAAAAGAAAAAAATATCTATGAAGAAGAACCAAGACGTCCAATAAATTCACGAAATGCCACGACTTCCCATCATTGTACTCAGGTAGCAACTCTTCAGCTGAAGTTGTTCCCCTTAAACATGCGAAACCTAATGGCATAAGACTTTATTTGAACACAAGGGATCAAAGAGTGTGAGGAGTACCTAATGGTTGATGACAAAGATTGAAATTACTTAACAAAGAGTAATTTTTTGTAGGATTTTAGTTTGAAGGGTATAAAAATAAATAATCCCACATTGACTATAAAGAAAATGATTTGGAGATTTATGTGATAATTTTGCCTTAAAATGTCTAAAATGTTTTGAGAATAAAACACTCTTTGCACTGAATCAGATGATCAAATGAAATAATATCTTAACATAATAAAACTAGGTTGCAAAATTTATACATAGAAGGTGTTGAAGCCATAATGTGAAATTTATTTATTGTAGGTAAATAAAAAATTACAAATAATGATATTGTCATGTTCATAAAATTTTCCATCTACATGACTACTTATTTTTCATTCCCATATGCGAAGAAAGAAAGCTAACTTTAAGCTTAGTTTATTCTCCCAAGAAGTTTATTGGAGAACACACATAGGGTAGAATACGACTTAAACAAATGCCCATCTTATTGAAGGCATTCCTAAATAAAGAATCAACAAAACTACGATATCCACAATACCAAACACACATCAATGTTTGGAAAAAGTCATGTGAACATGATGGTGGTTTTAAGAAATTCTAAATAACAAAGATGCTTTGGCTCAAAAGAGATTGGAAGCAAATTAAATATTCTCATTATTACATTTGACAAAGTGTTTGCCTTAAAAGATTTTAGAATTAATTTATATGGGCATGCTTGATTCCCACCAATGATCACCAAAATAATACTAACATGTACTTAGACTTGTTTCCATGGCCCTAAAGAGAGATGAAAAGTTTCGATAGGTCTTAAATAGCTTTCCTTCAAGGTCATGCAGCACTAAATGTGGAGTTTGAACCTCCTTTAATCCATACAAACTACATAAAGCATAAACCAATCACAAAGTTACTCAGATCAAACCTTGCTTTACAACCTTTGTAGATGATGACACATAAGTTCATTCATTTCATATGATAGCTCTTCATGATTTATGAGTGCTTTATCATAGTTTATTATAGTACATCATAGTTCAATTCGAATTTTCTTGGTTCCTTCACTTAACACCACATCGGACAACTTTCCATAGATTAAGACAATAGGAGGCATGGTTGGGAGCTTTTCATGGATTTTCAATCTCTTTGATAATTTCTTTGGCTAGTTAAGCTCCCTTTTGGATGAATTCCTTTAAACTAATTATATAAAAAGTGCCAAGGTTAGAATAGCATTATCCTTTTTTATTTCTTTGTGATCTCTCTTTATTTCTTCATGCTTTCTTTCCTAAGATAAGTTTTGAAAATTAAGAAGAGTTTAATTAAGATTTTTATTTCAATGAACATTTCTTTCCATTTTTATTCTTTTTCAAGAACTCTTGTATTAAAAAAATATAAGATAAATGAAACTTTTAGATAATTGTTTTTGGTGATAACTCTTGCATAGCTTGAGGGCTTTTGTTTGACTAGGCTTAAATATCAATCCAACATCTTGAAACCCTTGATGACCTCCTTCTTCCTCTCTTTTTTTTCTTTTTTATTCCTTTTTAGTATAAGCAAACTCAATAAACCTAAAAACCATCTTAAACCTGAAACAAATACCTCACTCCAAAACCTCCTAAATTATCACATACTTACCCTTTCTCAAGTTTGCCTCACCTAAATTTAAATCACAACCTCTTCTCTTGTTTCCTCCCTTGCACTCTCAAAACCCTCACTTTCATCATCCGCTCTCTACAAACCCTTGGTCAAGCCTTGCTTCTTCTTAAATAAAGCCAATTAACCATCCAACAAGGACCTAAGAGAGCTACTTTATGTCTCTCTTTCTCCCTTCTTACCCTAATATTATTGCAGCTAACTTTCTTAAACAATTTTTGTAATCAAAGACTTCATGGATGGTAACCAAAGGTAATGTGGCAATAAAAATTTACTTGAGGGATACATTCAATGGAGTATTCTCAAACTCTTGAAGAGGTAACTAATGGTCTAAGATGGATGATAATAATGTTATCAATTACTCCCTTAATGAAAATATTTAGATTTCTTCATTGTTGAGGTGAGCTCATTGGTAATTTCCTTAAGCCTTCTCTTGCTTCCAAATGTGTTGGAAATAGATAAGTCTTCTTCATTATCTAAGAGTAATAAATGTTTTTCAGCAAGATATGAGATGGTAAACAAAGCCTTGGCATCTTAAATTCATTGGCCCAAAGAAAAAATACTAAGGATGCTTGAGTCACCTAGGTTTCTTCTAGCACCACCTCACTTAGGCTTTCTTGGAAACATTGGAGGTAAAATTTGGGGCTTCCTTTTTAATTTTGACTAATATCTGGCAAACATTCAACCAAAGGTTTTTGGCTTGGCCTAACTAGCAAAGGAAGAAGCAAAGATCCTCTTCAAAAACTTAAAATTTGAAATAACAAGTTACCTTCTAAAGCCACTTCGATGTTGCATCCATGAAGCAAGATGGATAAAATTGTTCACTTAATTGCACCAAAAAGCAAGAAAAAAAGACGCAAGTGTCTCGAATTCACATAGAATAATTTATAGGTATGATTTTTCATAACAGAAAGTATGAATTTGAAATTTAGAAGGGAAAATTAAAAAAATCCCCATTAAAGGAGGGGCAATTACATAGCCAATGTAAGAAGAATAGCTAAGATGCATCATACACCATGCCACACTCTTTGCTACATGAATACATCCAAGGACCACTAAGGTAAAAAGGAAATTAAGAAGTGGCACAAACAAAAGTTATCTCACTTGTAGAAATTAATTAACTAGCAGAGAAATAAAGGGAGATGAATTAGTTGAAAAAGGATAGTTCATCATAAGAAAATGAACAAGCTCATTTAAGACAATTGAAACTTGAGTTAGAATCGTAGACTTTAGTGCAACAAGAATTTGAAATGGATAGAAAAGACCTTTACAAAAATATTTCCAAATGTTACTAAACGATGTGAAAGAATGGCTCAAATGGAGGATCATTCTTAAGAGGTGGAGGGATAGAATTAGTGATCGCTTACATCGTTGAAACATTAAAAACAAGATCATCAACAAGCACAACTTTTTGAACTGTAGTTCTCATCTTCTATCTACTCACTAATTCCAACATGCAATGTTAGAAAAGTATTGAAACTAATTACAAATTCCGAAAAGAACAAATGATTTACTTCCCTTTAGCTAAAGAATCATAAGGAAGTAATTTATAGTTATTACAAAAAGAAAGCTCCTTCAAGTTCAAATATAAGACTTAGGTAAGAACAAAAAGGGATAAGCAAAGAGAAATTCCCTAAAAGAGAAAAAATTATGTTTAGCAAAATTGCCCACCGCACCCAAATGGTACATAAACTAAACCATAATGGAGTGGCAAGTTAATTATAACCAAAGAACAAGACCCTTTACACATGATAAATTTTCAAATTTCATTAATAGTTTGTCCTTCTCTAAACTATGCTTTATCCTATTCAACTTGAGAATGATAATACCAATCATGCTTGATGAATAATAATCAATTTGGACATCGAGAGTGATCCGTGTGGCTCAACACCTTGAGAGCTATTTGTCTAACACTTGATTTCTAGAAATCTTACACCTTTTAACCTTGTTTTCATGAAAGGATTTCTCATGGAAGGCTAGTCCAATTTTAGAAATACATGCCTCATGTTAATCATCAAGCATATGATGATCAAGCAAATTGTAACCTAACATGATAACTTTGCATATTCATGCAAAATAAATGGTAAATAACTATCATAACACTTACTAAAATAGGATTAAATAAGTCATCATGGTTTTTCTCTTCCATGCTATACAAATAACTAAAATAAAAATATCTAAACAATTGCCTCTTGCTCCATATTTTGGGATAATATATGCACCATCTATTAATATTTATGCATCCATGAACATAAGGTTTGATAAAATCTTATTTAGATTGCATACCCATAAGAAGCACATAAGAAAATATCTAAATTTAATTTAGTTACTAATAAATGACTAAAACATTACAAACGTGGACAAGATAAAATTCACAAAAGAAAATTGAAATAAAATATATTACATAATGGATTTAACGCCTAGAATATATCACCTAACATCTACTAAGTGCACCTTTCACTTGCTGTGACATTTCTAAAAACACATCCTCCAGAGATGACTCGTGAGAAAAAACTTTGTCAAAAGTGAAACAATACTTTTGAGCTATTTACTAATAAAGCAAAAGAAAAACTATCAGCTATAGAAGGCTCATCCTTATAGATTATAGTTTCTATAAGACATTATAAAACAGATTAAAGCTTGCATGTAATAAATTAGAAAAAAATTCCTTACCACTGTACATCAAATCAATGCCTCTCCGAAGAGACTCGACGCTTGTTGGATATGAAATAACTGAACATCTGCTCTCCTGGCATCAACGTCTGACAAAAAAGGTAACACTCTAAAAAAACTCCAATATTTCCTTTTAGTTCCTGCAAAATATTAAAGCTTAGTAAAAGTATAATATCTGTGGTATAAATATCAGATATGAATATACATTTTGGACATGTTTCTTGTGCAACTTTCCAATGGAATGGCTATTAAGGCTCTAAGATTTTAAGGAAAAAATTTGCAAAGAAAAAAGAACTTTTCTTTAAGACAACTGTCTAGGGTTCAAATGTCAGATCGCCAGTCAAATTTTATGTGTTTTGCTGCCCAATAATGCAGCTTTTATGAAAATATCAAAATATTAACAAACATATTGGCATGGAGAAACTTATCCTTGCAAATGGAGACACATACATGGCTTGTGGAAAAGAATAAATTGAGTGATACACATCCTTGTTTATTCGTTTGGGACCAAAACAAGAATTTCAAATAGTTTAAAACTAATTTCAGTCCAGCACTCAGCCGAATTATTGGTTTGGTTTAACTCAATGTTTCAGCTAATCATGGCTAAAATCAATCTCCACCACCCTCAACCTAATTTTTGCTTTCAAATCCATTACAAAATTACCTAAATACCTTCATTTTCTAACAATAAA
Source organism: Vanilla planifolia (assembly GCA_023846275.1). Classification (NCBI taxonomy): domain Eukaryota; kingdom Viridiplantae; phylum Streptophyta; class Magnoliopsida; order Asparagales; family Orchidaceae; genus Vanilla; species Vanilla planifolia. The sequence continues at coordinate 499,726 of JAIUJO010000251.1, read as the reverse complement.
AGAGCTCGAGTGGGTAAGTTAGAAAATGCTCTTGATAGCTACAATAATGGTTATAATGGATGAGATTTACAAGACTTTGCATCACCGAATTTCAAACACCAAAGAATGTTTTCACATTCAATTTCTCTTTTGTTAATATTTTTCTTGCTCCATTATCCATAACATTACTTTTACGTTTATTCTTTTAATAATTTCCTAATTAATAACATAAATAAGTATTGCCTAATTTAAATGTTTAATTATATAACATTGATTTTGAATCATATCCTTTTATTGTTTTACCTACTTTTATCTTTTCAACAATACTCTTTTTAGACACTTGGATAGATTATGGCCACTCAGTTTTTAAACAATATTTTTTTATAATTTATTTTTTGGATCTCCTAGACATAAAGACAAGTGATTTTTATTATTTTAATTGTGTTATTTATATCATTTCTTTTTTAGTACCCAACCCCATAACTATATGGACAAATGGTGACCTTATTAATTTTACAAAATATCCCATTTATTTTCAGTAGTTCATTTCTTTTCAATGCTACATGTGCAACTTATCAATAGTTAAGCGCATTCGTGTTCTGCACACACAAGCTACCTGCATGCATGGACAGACCCTTGGCTCAGTCATAAATTTGTGCACTTCAGGATGCACACTGGCAAAGACAGACATTGATAAGTGCTAAATTTATAAAATTTGAGAAATTTTTTATTTTCAATCAAAATCACATTTTTTTTATATTTAAAAATTGTATCCCAACCACTACATAAAAAGGTAGAAATAATGAATGAGATAATTAAAAAAAAATAAAAAAAATCTGAGACGTCAAAACTCATAGAAAGTCAGAACTTGAGAAATTCAACGAGTTTTGAGAATCAGAACTTCGTAAATTCAAAAACCTTTAAAGGAAATCTTCATGGGGAATTCAATCTCCTTGTGGTAAAAACCCTCTTATCCTTCTCTTTCTCCTTCTTTCTTTGCTCACCATTATTGCCCTTCCACTTCTGTTGTTATCATTTTGAAAAAAAGCCTTTTGATGAGGGTTCAAGACGAGAAAACCTAATGATAATGACAACACTATTATAAGTGTCACAATTGTTGAAAATCACCAACCATAATTTCTTAAAAATGTTATTAAAACAAGTGCTACTTTGGAAGCTTTAACAAGTGGAATGGCTAAGAATTGTCAATAATAACTCTTCATGTTTCTTTGCAATTTAAAATTGGGCAACTAACAACGAAAAGGAGTAGCATGTCAACATCCCAACTAGCCTTATGCCCAAGCACTCATATTAGAGGAGCAAGCACCTATAAGCCTCAAGATTTATGTATCATGGTTCCATTCACAAAAGGAAAAAAGCAAATCTAAGAAAAAATCAATGACAAAAATACCAATGATATCAAAAGGTACCTTGTTAGAGAAATATCTAATTCTTTTTACCACTCACATTGCTTTTATTGTTGCTAACTCATGTACTTCTAAGGCATTGTGGCTACTATAAAGATCACAATAAGCTCTTAAGTAAAGTCACTCACAACTTCAAAGGTTGTCAATGTTTGTCTGAAAAGGAAAAACATTATTTGCAAACAAACAAAATATGCAAAATAATGGCATTTTCATCCAACATCAAGTGTTTTATAGGAAAAAAAACTCATTGTCATTAAGGTTTTTGGAAAAGATCTTTTACAATATTGATCTTTGATTCAAAATGCCAAGTTATTGCTAAGGTTTTTGCTCTATTATAAATATAAAGTCTCTATTATATATTCTATATTTATTGCATTCATTCTTCTTTTTTGACTACTTTTGGCTTAAGTATGGGATCTTTTGATCTATTGTACCCCCTTTGAGTTGCATAATGAACTATAGTATATAACTCTTCTATGGATTGTTATGAATTTTTTTCTACCTACTTTTACAAAAAAATACAATGGAGTAAGTTTGATCTTTTATGATTATGAGTAAATATAAAAAATAATTGTCCAAATCACTTAAAAATTTCTATTCATTACTTCATCCTTATTTTTTGTTAATTATACTACAAGTGCACACACTTTTTAAAAAATAGTATTTTAAAATAAGGCTTTTTTATCTTTGTAAATTTTTGAAAAAAAATGAAAAGAAGCACAATTCAACTTCCACTTGTGCATGTCTCAACTCTTCAAAAACATGTTAGCTTTCAACAACATATTTACTACAAAAATTTTAACCATGGTCTATGGCAAATTACTAGACTAAAAAAAGGTTGCTAATTAAAAGGCATTTGATAGATGACAAATTAAGCAATTGACAGATTGATTTAAGCTATGATAGCACAAACACTAAACTCTATTTCTCAGTATATAAATTAAGTGTGATAGCATACAAAATTTTTAACAAAAACACAGAGTTAGAATGAAAATAATTGAGGCAAAATTACATGAAGAAAAGGTTTTTTTTTAATTTGGTGGAGTGCATTTATATGATAGTAAACTCAATTTAAATTGATAATCTCACCCTCATATTGTCAAGTTAATTCCTAAGCAAGCTAGCCCGATCCATTAATCTTGTAATAATCTCCACCAATGCATTTTTTTGCTTCCGCAACTTTCATATAATATCACCATTCTTGATAGCATCGGCCTGTAGCTGAAGGTTATATTATTGCAGCTATTGTTGTACTCTTGTAGCTGTTTGTTTGTCCCTTGAATCATTTTTATCTATGTAGTAATAAAATACATAATATATCAAAAAAAAACAAAATATATAATTATTTCTTTCATTTAAGTTCAATAATGCTTTTTGCTCTACCTGACTATTAAGATGATTTATCTCTTGTGTAGCTTTCTCAAGATCTTCCATGAGACCGTAACGTAAATTTTTTGAAGCAACCCTTGCTTCAACTTCTTTCTCCTGAGCTTTAATGGAAACCTGGTATGTTTCATGAGTATTATCGTTATATATAAGTCAATAAACTATATTTTGTTTTTAGAAGGTGCCAATTTGTTGGAGTCCTCCCTCTTAAGATTCTTCTCAAAGGACACCTTCATTGTCTGGTTTTCCTCAATCAGCGAAGTAAACTCTTCTATTTTGGAATTCATTTGGATTCTGAAAAGAAAAGAAATTTTCCAATGTTTAATAGTAAAAAAAATTCGTCATCGCGTGAAAATGTAAATTGAAAACATTCACCAATTCAGAATGCTTGCTCTTTTCTGACTCCAACAAACTATTGAGCTCATCCTGTCTAGCAAGATAACTATCTTCTAGATCAATGTACCAACTAATACAAGACTTTATCCACTTGAAGTAGTTTCTCATATCATTCATCCTTCCCTGCAAAAAAACTATAAAATTAGAATAAACACAATTACTCAAGAAAAAATGAGACAGATTGTTATTGTAACATAAAGATCAGGAAGCCTAGTTGCCTGGACATCTGCTCTACTTCTGAGCTTTGATTTCTCAGACAGTAACTTCACTACATCCTCCCTTGAGTTAAACACAACCTCGGCACCATCACAATCTCCATTAGAGCTGGCAGTATCGGGAACACCTCCATTATCCCAAGATATTGTATTGATACTCGATAGAGGTAGGCGACAACGAACGGAGTTTGCCTTTCCTACCATATTCTCGCCTCCAATCTTCTGCCGCCTATTTAACTGCGATTAGTCCAAGTTCTCGCTCTTCTGCAAATCAATCTACACGTAAGAATTCCTAGCTAAGGAGAACACTAGCCATAGAATGGATTGAAACTGAATGTAACTAGAAGTAAACCTTACATTTGAGCAGCTTCAAGAAACATTATACCTAGCGGTCAGCGGGGGTTTGTTCTGGTTCCTCGTGTGCATCGTCAATGAGAGAAAAACGATCCACTGGAGCTACTTAGGGGTAGGGCTGAAGTGGAACCCTGATGAGGTGTAGCAGTTGGGTGAGGAACAGAAGACAAAATGCATCGAACAAACAAATTACATTCCAAAGAATCAGAAAAAAACCTTTTCTTTATCTTTCAGAGGAATTGTTTGGTCTTGAGAATGATGATACTCTTGCACTTCCCTTCTGTACATGAGCGAAGGGGCGTGCTTCAAGATTTTTAATTTATTGAAACGAGCATGCCAGAGATTCTGAAATGACCCAAACATGCCCTGTTAATAATTATATGAGGAACGAAGCAGCTATATTTATTTTCTTTCAAATTAATATTATTCAGTAAAAAAAGAATACAAATAGAAATAACATTTAATGATTGCTTTAATTTTTTTAGCTTAATTTTGAAAATGAGGGATTACAAAATAAAGAATTGAAAAAGAATATTAAAATAGAGTTTTATATAAATAAATAAAAATTAGATAGATATATATATTGTTTTAATAATTAGAGATTGAGAAAAATAGAAACAATATTTAAAATTTTGTTATTAGTCTAGATAAATTTTATCTTTAACTAAATGTTATTTTTTAATATGATATTAGGATTTTAACTTTTATTTTGTTGTAAATTTTCAATTAATTAATATTTAGGATAATAAATATGTAAAAAAGCAATATATTAATACTTGAATCAAGATGAATTGTGACATCATGGTCTGTTTCATCGACCATACTTGTCTATGATAGTGATGGTCCATTCATCAATGCTCTTTTTTTCATTGTTCTCTTGGTGGTCGAATGAAAAGTTACTAAAATTTAGCCTAATTTGTGTGTAATTTTTATACTACAACAAATAATATCTCAAATAATGATGATTTTTCTACTAAGCAGATTACCTTTTTGAGTATCAATGTTCTCTAGCATTTCTATCACACTCTTGTGTTTGATAAGTGAAGCACAAATGTTTATATCTAATATGGGCTTGCTTTAAGGAAAATTATTAATATTCAATTAAGTCAAGCCATGAGCTTTAAATGTCAAAAATAGTGGTCTTCAAGGCTCTTGGAGTCATGGCAAGCTTCAAAAAAATTGGAGACATACACTAAAATTTTTAATTTCTCTTTATTTTTCTTAAATTTCATATGTTTAGATTTTGAGATGATATGGCACACTAGTAGTATTAATATTTGAAAATGTTATAAATTTAATAATTATTGAATTTTTATTTTTGGTCAAGCATTATTGATAAAATGTATAGACATTGGCATTTGATTTTTTAATATTATTTAGGAATTATTTTTCATGAATTTCGTTTCATAGTCATTTAGAAAACTTATAACACTATCATAATATAAAACTATTTTGGTACACTTATATTAAAAACTTTGGCACAAAAATTCTCACAAAAAACTATGAAATAACGTTAGTCTCGGGATTTTTCACTATAGCATTAGGCGGGTCAACCCGACCTGAGCACTGGCTCGTCTAGGCGATTAGGAATTTTTAAAAAAATTATAGTAAATTAAAAAATAGTTAGATTGACCCAGAATGGGCGAGAGTATCCTCATAGCGAAGGAAGAAGGCCGTCGAGAACACTGAATAAAATAGGGCGAAATAAATCCAAAGGGAAAGTTGAACAGAACAGTGCGAGATCAAGTCAACTAGGACCAAGTGTCTTGAGCGAGGAAGAGGAGAGCCAACCCCAAATGGCTCGAGAGCCATACGAACCGAATTCCTTATAGAGTGCAATGGTAAAATTAGTTGGGCAATGTGGGAGTAATGTCCCAATCCGACGACTGAGATTAATCAAGGTAAAATAAATGAAGTACAGGAGAATCGAACCTATGTAGATCTACGTGCGTCAAGAGGCATAAGCAATGCGGTAAACGTTTTAATTCAATTTATTTTTGGACACATTATACTAATACATACAGGACAACCTGCGCTTGATCCAATGGCCCAGATCAAGGCCGCCTAGATCCAACGGCCAGCATTGTTCTCGAACGATAAAATCGGGATGGAAACGATATCTCAAAACCGTTAGATACACTAAATAATTAATTATAATATACGAGAGTTGCTTTATTAAAGTCCAATCTATCATTATGTAATGACATCATGATAAGAGCATTAGCATAGCATGTTATCATTTGCATATGTTTTAGTATTAAAATAGGCCTTTATATATAAATGTATACAAAAAGATTATTGTTTAAAAATAAAGTGAATATTTATTAAAGCATAAGTGAGGTAACTTTAGCCGATGTAATATAACTAGATTAAAGTGATTCAAAAATCACAAGCAAAGCAATAAAGATTTACATTGTAATATATCCAAACCAATTAAAAAATTAAAAGAAATAAGATAAATTATATATGAAAGTTGCATTCCAAGGCATTAAGATAAATGAGTGTAACATCCTAAATCATCAAATTAGGTATGAATGAAAATGTCTCTAAGAGCATGCCAAACCCTGAGAAAATAATTTTTAAAATTATAAAAAATAATATTTAAATAGATAAAGCTCATGGCAATGAGTACATCCACATTTGTTTCATCCCGATCCCCTTGTTTCAAATTATAGCAAATTATCAACATAAATAATCACAAATAATGATGAAGTATTCTTCTAATATTAAGAAAATATATAATAAAGCAAATTATAGCAAATTATCAACAATTTTCTTTTCATTCATGGAATTTACATAACTTTATTTTGCCTCACTTGTGCATTAAGACTTACCTCAACTTTAGGCATTTTGCCCTTTCTCTTTATTGTGCCAATAATTCTTTAGGTGGTGCATTTAGAGGTGTCAACGTGTTGAGCTTAGTAGCTTTGAGGGTGGTGGTCACTTGGATAAGATTTTTGAGGAAAGTTGTTATCAAGTTGCATGTGAGTGCATGTGGATTTGCTTGTGCTTAGGTGTGCAAGAGCGTGTGTATGCAAGTCTATGCATGTGTGTGCTAACGTTTATGCCTGAATGTGTGTATGCATGTGTGTGTGAGTGTGTGTGCATGTGTGTGCATGCACATGTTCACTTATGTGTGTCCTTTTGTGTGTGTGAGTTGGTGCATGAATGTGTGCATGTATGTGTGCACTCCTATGCATGTCTCTACGCATCCATGTGCATGCACACGTGCATGTACCAGTGCATGTGTTAGTTTGTGTGCATGCATCATTTTGTGTGTGTGTGCCTTTAAGCACATGTTTGTGCTTATGTGTTTATGTGTATGTATGATTGTGTATGCAAATGTGTTCATGTTCTATGCATGCATGCATGTGTGTGGACACCAATATGTGTGTTTTCTTGCACTCACAGATGTGGGTATGCACTTGTGTGAGTTCTTACATGCATGTGCATGTGTGTGGATGTATTTATGTTTGTGTAGGCGTGTGCCAGTATAGCTTTATATTTGCTTTTTTGTATATGTCTATGTGTGTGTGTCTACATGCATGTACATGTGTGCAATTGTGTGTGTGATTGTTTGTGTGGATGTGTGGGTCTATGAGTGTAAGTGAGTATGCATGTATCTAGGTATCTGTGTGCATGTGCACATGTGTATCTACATGAGGGTATGTGTGTGTGTACGTGCATGTGCATGCACACAGGGGAAAATTTGTTTGTGTTTTTGTGTGAGTGTGTGGGTGTGCATAAGCATGTGTATGATTATGAATATTTGTATGCAGCATATGCATGTGTGAGTTTATGTGTTTGTACATATGTGTGCCTATGTTTGTGTGTGTACATCCTCTTGTATGTATGCATGTTTAAGTGTGTTTACTAATGTGAACACATGTGTGTGTACTTATTTATGTGCATGTGTCTACATGCATTTACATCTATGTGAGTTGACATTAATTTGTTCATGTGTGTGCGCATGCATATGATTCTATATGTGTGTGTATGTGCATGATATTGTGTGCATGTGAGTGTATGTGTGTGCATGCATTTGCATAGGTGTGCTTGTCTGTCTATGAAGTAGTGTGCACAAGCATGTGTATACGTGTATGCACTCACATGTGTGTATGTGTGCATGTATGTGCATATATGCACATGCATGTTCTTTTGTATCCATATGTGCAAGTGTGCATGTGCGAGTTTGCATCCATGCATCTATGTGAGTGCGTGTGGGTTTTGTTATGCATGTGCTTATGCAAGTATGTGTGCAAGCACGTGTTCGTGGTTGTCATGTGCCTTTGTTTACGCATGTGAGTGTGTGTGTGGGTGTGTGTGAGCATGCTTGTGTGCAAGTGTGTGGACACACAAGTGTGTTTTCTTACTTGTGTGTGTTTGTGTGGGTGTGCCATGTGTGCATGTGTCTCATCATGTATGTGTGTCTGTGCATGCATGCTTTTGAATCTAAATGTGCTTATGTGTATGTTTATGCATGTGCATGTGCAAGTGAGCATTTGCATGTGCACTAATTTGTATGTGTGCATGTGCACACATCATTGTGTTTGTGCATGTATGTGTGTATGTGCATGTATGTGTGTATGTGCTTATGTGTATATGTGTGTATGTACCTATGCACGTGTAAGCGAGGTTTTGTGTATCTGTTCATGTGTGTATGTGTGTGCGTGTGTGCTTATGTGTGAGTGTGCGCATGTTTGTGTGTGTGTAAGGGGTGTTCATAGATGTCTATTTGCTTGGGTGTGTGCATGTGTGTGTATGTATGTCTGAGCTTATGTATGCATAAGAGTGTGCACGTGTGCATATAGGTGTGTTTGCATGTGTGTGAGACTATGCATGTGTGTGTGCATGTCTATGTGCATGCATCTGTGTGCATGATTGTGCGCATACATGTGTGTGGGTGTGTGTGGGCATGATTATCTATGTATGTGTGCATGCTCATGTGCTTGAGGGTGTATGTGTGGCTATTTTTATGTGTTTGTGTGTGTGTGTATTTGTGTACCTATATATATAGTGGGTGTTTGTGTGTGCTTGGGTTTGTGTGTATATGTACATGCATAAACATGTGCGTGCATGTGTGTGAGTGTGTACATTTGTGTGTAAGCATGTGTGTGTGCATGTATTTGTGCATATGTGTGCATGCATGCTTATGTGTGTTGCTCTATGTGGATGTCTATGCACATGTGTATTTGTGTGACTAATTGTACCTATGTGTGCTTGTGTATGTGCATGAGTCATTACAATTGTATGTTTGTGTGCATGCTTGTGTATGTATGTGTATTTAGGTGTGCTTGTGTGTGTATGGGGGCATGTGTGCATTGGTATTGTCATGTGTGCAGATGCATATACATGTGCTTGTATGCATGTGTGCATGTGTGTGTGTATGTGTGTGTAAAAATTTTTGTTAGAGTGCGGTTATCTTTTTTGTTTGTTCGTGTATGTGTATGTAAGCATCTACGTGCTTATGTGCATGTGTGTGCATATGTGCATGTGTGTGTGTATTTATGTGCATTATGTGTTTGGGTTCTTGTTTCTATGTGCATGTGTAGATGCATGGATACGTTCATGCACAATTGTGTGTACGTATGTTTGTGCATGAATATGTGTGTTTTTGCATTTCTACCCACATGCATGTGCATGCACCAGTGCATCTACATGTGTGTGTGTGTATTTTTGCATGTTTGTGTGCCTGTGTGAATGTATGTGTGTGCTTGTGTACATGTGTGAATGTGTGGATGTGTGTATGCATGTGCAAGTGTACATGTGTGAATTCTATGTGTGTGTGCATGTGTATGTTTATTTATGTGCATGCATGTGTGTTAATGTGCATTTGTGATTGTGTGTGTGTATGTAAGGGCATGTGTACATGTATGTATGTGTAGGCATGTGTGTTCATGTTTGTGTACATGTGTTTAGGTAGGCCTGTGTGAGTGTGTGTGTGCATGCATATGGGTGTGTGTCTGTGTATAAGAGTGTTGCTTCTATGCATGAATGTGCATGTTTGCATTCTTGTGTATATGTTTGTACACATTTCTTTGAGCATGTGTGTGGGTGTGTATGTCTCTATCTATGTATGTATTTATGTACATTCTTATGTATGTGTGCATGCATATGTGCATGTGTATACATGTGTGTTTGCATTCATCTTTCTATTGTGTGTGTCCATGCCTTTGTGCGTTCATGCATACATGTATATGCATGAGTTTGTGTGCTTTTGGCTTTTTCATGTGTCAGAGCATGTTCCTATGTTTGTTCGTATGTGTGTATGTGTTTATGTGGGTGCATGCATGTGTGTGCACGTGCATATGTGTGTAAGTTTTTTTGTTTGTGTTATGAATTTGTATGTGCGTGTATTCGTTCATATATGCATGCATGCATGTGGGTATATGTGTGTGTGAGCGTATATATGTGTGTGTGAGCATATATATTTGTTTAGGAGAGGGGGGCATGTGTGTGTGTGTGTGTATGCTTAAGTGTTTGCCTAAGTGTGTGTATCCATTTGTGTGGGCATGGGTGTGCATATGTATGCATGTGCTTATGCATGCGAGTGTGTGCATGTGCATGTGCTTTCTCATTTGCATGTGTGAGAATGTGTACACACATGTTAGTGCATATGCATGTGCATGTGCATGTGCACGAGTGGGAGCATATGTGTGGGCATAAATGTGTGTGAGAGTGTGTTTGTATGTGTGGATGCATGTAAGTGTGTGTGTATGTGTGTTGGTGTGCATATGCATGTATCTGTGTGTGCATTTGTATGTATCTGTGTGTTTGTGTGCATGCATTCATACCAGCATGTGTGTGTTCTTGCACATGTGTTAGTGTATGCTTGCACATGCATTTATGTGTGCATGTGCATGTGTGCACATGTCTATATGCGTGTGGGTGTGTGTGTATTTACTTGTGTGAATGTGCATGTATGTCCATGTGTATATGTGCATGTGTGTGTTTGTGTGCATCTGTATGCATGGGTATCACTATGTGTTGATGTGCATGCATGCTTGTGTATACGTGTGCATGTTCATTTGTCTTTGTCATGTGCATGCATGATTGTGTGTGCATATTTGTGTAATTTTATAAGTATGTGTGAGAGCATGCTTGCGTGGGTGCAAGCAGGTGTGTGTGGCTGTAGGCATGCTTGTTTATTTGTGCATATGTGTGCATGATTGCATATGCATGTGTTTGTGTATACATGTGTATATGTGTGTTTGTGTATATGTGTGTGTAAACATGTTTTTACAAGCATGTGTGTTGTACATGTATTTTTGCACATGTGTGTCTATGCATATGAGTGTGTGTGTGCATGTTCTCATATGTGTGCACACTATAGTGTTTGTGTATGTACATATGTGTTTGTGTGTGTGCAAGTGTGTGTATTTGGCTATACTTGTGCGTGTGTGGATGTGTGTATTGTTTTGTTTTAATAAGTGCGTGCGTATGGATTTGCATATGTCTATGTGAGTGTGTGTATTTTTGTGTGTGCATGCGAGTGCATATATGTGTGCGTTGGTGTGTGTGGGGTGGGGTGTGTGTTTATCTGCATCTGTTAGCATCCATGTGTGTGTATGTTTGTACTTACATGCAAATGTGTGTGAGCAGGTGATGTATGCTTGTGGTGTGGAAGTTTGTGGGTTTGCGTGCTTTCTTGTGTGCATGTGCACATTTGAATGCACACATGTGTGCATATGTATAGATATGTGCAAGTGCATGCTATGTTGTCTTCGTGTGTATATGCCTTTGTACATGCAAATATGTGTATGTTTGTGTTTATTTAAATGTGTCTGTGTGTGTGCATATGTGTGTGTATTGCACTTGCATTTGTGTGGATGTGTGTATGTGAGTGTGCTAGTGTGTGGGTGTGCATTTGTTTGTGTGCTTATGTATGTGTGTGTGGGTGTGTGTGCTTGTGCATGCACTCACATGTTCATGTGTGTGTGTGTACGTGCTTGTGTGTGGTTGTGTGTGTAAGGGTGGGTGTGATTGGTTGTGTGTGTGCTTGTGCACTTGTATTTGTTTGTGTGTACATGTGTGTGTGTGCATGCATGTGTGTTTGGGGTGGTGTGTATGTGGGTGTCTATGTGTGTGTACATGTGTGAGTGCATGTGTGTGCTGCACTTGCATTTGTGTGGATGTGTGCATGTGAGTGTGCTTGCATGTTGGCTCATGATTTTATGCAAACCTTTGATATTGCATTTGTTTGTATGCCTTATGAGTGTGTGTGTGTGTTTGTCTGTGTCACATGTTCATGTGTGTACATGCTTGTTTGTGGTTGTGTGTGTGTAAGGGTGTGAGTGTTTGGTTGTGTATGTGCATGTGCACTTGTATTTGTTTATGTGTGCATGTGTATGTGCATGTGTGTGTGTGTGTGTTTGGGGTGGTGTGTATGTGGGTGTCTGTGTGTGTGTACATGTGTATGTCTATGCATGTGTGTTTGTGCATATGCATATAGGAGTGTGTGTAGGTGCATGCGTGCATATGTGTGGGTATGTTTAGGTATTTGCATGGATGCTTGTTTCTGTGTGCATGCATGCATATGTCATGGGCTTATGTGCATGTGCACATGCATGCATATGTGAGGGTGTAGGCAAGTGCAAGCAGTGTGTGTGCATGTATTCATGCATGCGTGTTTGTTTGTGCAAATATTTATTCATATGTATTTGCATGTGTATGTGTGTGTGTGTATCTATATGTGCATGTTTGAGCAAGCATGGGTGTGTTAGCATGTGTGTGTGTGTTTATTACTACATGTGTATATGCATTTTTACTTTTGTAAGCATGTATGTGGGTGTGTGCATGTGAGCATCTGTGAGTGTGTGTTTAGGTATGTGTTTGTGCATGTGTGTGTGCGAGTGTGCTTGTGCATGTGTGTGTGTGTGCATGTGTGCATGTGTGAATGTATGTGTGTGTGTACATGCATGCATGTTTGTGTGTGTGTGCCTATATCAAAGTGTGCATGTGTATGTTGTTGTGTTTGTGTTTGCATGTGATTGTGCATGTGACACACACAAGATGTGTAAACGGTTGTGTTTGTGTGCGCCTTTGTGTGTTATTGTGTATGTGTGCAAGTGTGTGCATCTATATGTGCATGTTTATGCATGTGTTAATATGTGTGCATGGGCATGCTTATGTGCATGTGCATGTGAGTGTATGTGTATCTACATTTTGGGCATGTGTACATGTGTTTGTGCGTGTGTGTGCATGTGTGTGTGCATGTATGTTTGCATATATTTTTGTGTATTTATGTATCTTTGCACATGTGTGTGTAGGTTGTCCACATGTGCATGAACCTGCGTATGTGTGTGAGTTTTCATGTGTGAACACATGCACACAAATGCATGTGTTTTTTGTGCATTTGTGTATATGCATATGCATGCAAATGTATTAGTGTGTGCGTGTGTGTATTTGTGTGTGCATATGCATACGCATTTTTGTATGCATGTTTGTGTATTCATACATATGAGTATGTGTGCATGTACATGCACTTGTGTGCATAGGTGTGCTTGTTTGTGCCATGTAAATGTGTGTGTGTGTACATGTCTCCATGTGTTAAAGTGTGCATGTGTGTTTGCATATGTATGTATGTTTGTACTTTGTTTGTGCATACATATGTGTTTGTCTTTGTGTGCATGTGCAAATATGTGAATGTGTCTTTACCTATTAATGTACACATGGTCATTCATATTTAGGTGTGTGAGTGTTAATATATGTAAGTGCTTGGGTGTATGAGTGTGTGAGTGTGTGCATCTGTGTGTGTGTGTGCATGTGTGTGTGCTTGCATGTATATGTGTGCTTGTATGTAATTGTGTGTGTGCATGTGTTTACATATATGTGCATGTGTGCATGCATGTGTCTAAGTGAGTGAGGTTGTGAGCATATGTGTGTGTGTCTACATGTGCTCATCTTGTGTTTGTCTGCATCTCTACGTGTGTATGTGTGCAAGTAGATTTGTATGTCTGTGTATCTATAAGTTTGTGTGTTCTTGTGTATATGCATGTGTTTGCTTTTGTGTGTGTGTATGCCTGTGTAAGCTCATGTGTTTCATAGCATGTTTGGGTGCATGTTTGTTTATGTGTGTGTGCTTGTGCAATTGCATACATGTGCATGATCTGGAGGTGTGTACAAGTGGTTCCACATGTTCAAGTGCTAGTGTGTTTGTGAAAATGTTTGTGAAAGTGTTTGTGTTCACGCATGTGCGTGTATGCATGTGCGGTATGTGTTTATGCATATGTGCATGTGCATGTGTGTGCATGTGCAAGTGTATTCATGTGTAAGCATGCAGATGTGCATGTGTGTGCATAAGTGTGTGTTCATGTGTGCCTATGCATGCATGTGTGTAGGCATGTTTGTGTATGTATGTGTGTGTGTATGTATGTGCTCATCTTTTGTTTGTCTGTATCTCTACATGTGCATGTGTGCAAGTAGATTTTTATGTGTGTGTATTCATAAGTTTGTGTGCTCTTGTGTATGTGCATGTGTTTGTTTCTATGTGTGGATGCCTGTGTAAGCTCATGTGTATCATAGCATGTGTGGGTGCATGTTTGCTTATGTGTGTGTGCGTGTGCAATCGCAAACATGTGCATGATTTAGGGGTGTGTCCAAGTGGTTCCACATGTGCAAGTATGCATGTGTGTGCTAGTGTGTTTGTGTGTGCCCGTGCAAATGTTTGTGTAAGTGTTCGTGTGCACGTATGTGCGTGTATACATGTGTATGCATTTATTTTTTTGTATGTGCTAGTGTGATTGTGTGTGTCTACACAAATGTTTGTGAAAGTGTGTGTGTATGAAGGTGTATGCATGTATGGTATGTGCTTGTGCATATGTGCATATGTGTGCATGTGCAAGTGTATTCATGTGTAAGCATGCATATGTGCATGTGTATGCATAAGTGTGTGTGTTCATGTGTGCCTATGCATTTATGTGTGTATGTATGTGTATATGCATTTGAATGAGTGTGCATATGAGTGTGTATGTGGTTTTTGTTCATGTGTGTGAATATGCATATGCATATATGCATTTACGTTCATGTGTGTGTTTGCGCATGTGCTTATGTTTGTGTGTGTGTATGTGCAAGTGTGTACTATGGAGTGTGTGTGGTTGTGTGCTATTGTATATATGCATACTTGTGTGAATGTGTGTTCTTATTTGTTTGAATTTCTGTGTGTGTGCATTTTGTGCATGTGTGTTGTGGGTGAGTACACAGATGTGTTTGTGTGTGCATGTGCATATGTGCTTTGTTGTACATGGTTGTGTGTCTATGGAAATGTATGTGTATGTGTCTATAAGCCTTTGTATGTTTGTGTGTTTTGTATGTGCTTGTGTGTGCTTCTTTGTGGTTGTGTGTGTCTGTGTGTGTATGAGTGTGTGTATGTATGTGCAAGTGTGTGTCATTGTGTTGGTGTGCATGTTGGTGCATGTGTATGCATATGTGTGTTTGTGGTTGTGTGTGATTGTGCACTTGTTCATGTTTATGTGTATGTATGTGTGTATGTATGTATGTATGCATGTGTATGAGTTTGCATTTGTATATGCATATGAATGTATTTGTGGAATATGTGTTTGAGTGTGTGTATGTGTGTGTGTCTGTGGGTCTATGTGTGTTATTGTGCAAAGATATGCGTGTATGTGTGAATGCACAGACATACATGCATGTGCATGAGTTGGTGTATTAGTAAATGTGTTTGTAACTTCGTGTTTGTTTGTGAGGGTCTTTGTGTGTCTACATTTGCATGAGTGTGTGTTTCTATTTTTGTGCATGTATGTGTACATGTAGGCATATATGTGTGTGTGGGTGCATGTATGGCATGTGCATGTTTGTGATTTTGTAGATATGTGTGTACATGTATGAAATTGCGTGTGTGCATTTGTGTTTGTATATGCATGTGTTATTGTTTTGTGTTTGTGTTTCCACATGTGTGTATATGTTTTGTGTGTGTGTGTGTGTGTGTGCATATGTGACTATGTGCATGTGCAAGAGAGAATATGTGTATAAATCTATGTGTTTTTTTCCTACATGTGCTTGTGTCAGTTTACGTGCATGTTTGTGTGTGCATGCGTACGATCTTATGTGCTTGTGTGCATGTGTATGCATGTGTGCTTATGTATTCATGTTTATGTATGCAAATATTTTTGTGTTTTGTGAATTTGTATGCTTGCATGCACACATGTTTTAATGTGTGTGTGTGTGTGTGCTTGCATATGTGTGTATGTATATGTGCATATGTATATGTGCATGTGTATGCATGTATGTGTGTACATTTATGGTCAAGTGTGTATGTGTGTGCGTACATGCGTCTCTTCATGAGTTTGTGAGCTATGTGCATGCATGAGTGTGTGTCTACATGCATACATGTTTTAATGCATGTGTAAGTACATGTGTGTGTATATGTGTGTATGTGTGCATACATCATGTCATTAGGTGCATGTGATTTTATTTGTGCATGTGTGGGTGTGTGTGTGTATGCCTTTGTGTCTATGTGTCTGTGCGTGCATCCATGTTTGTATGCTTGTGTGTATGTAGGTGTGTGGGTGCATCTATGCGATTGTGATGTGTGTGTACATGTGTGCAAATGCATGTGTGCATTTGTGTTTGCATGTGCACGTGTTATTGTCTTGTCATTGTGTTTCCACGTGTGTGTACATGTTTTTTTTGTGTGTGTGTGCATATGTGACTATGTGTGTGTGTCGGAGAGAATATGTGTATACATCTATATGCTTTTTTTGCCTACATGTGTTCGTGTCAGTTTACATGCATGTTTGTGTGTACATGCGTACGTTCTTATGTGCTTGTGTGCATGTGTGGGTGTGTGTGTGCTTATGTATTCATGTTTGTGTATGCAAATATTTTTGTGTTTTGTGAATTTGTGTGTGTTTGCATGCACACATGTTTTAATGTGTTTGTGTATGTATGTGTGCATATTATATGTGCATATGTATATGTGTATGTGTATCCATGTATGTGTGTACATTTAAGGTTAAGTGTGCATGTGTGTGCATACATGTGTGTCTGTTCATGAGTTTGTGAGCTATGTGCATGCACGAGTGTGTGTCTACATGCATGCCTGTTTTAATGCATGTTTAAGTACATGTGTGCGTGTGTATATGTGTGTATGTGTGAATACATCCATGTCATTTGGTGTATGTGATTTTATTTGTGCATGTGTGGGTGTGTGTGTATGCCTTTGTGTCAATGTGTTTGTGTGTGCATCCATGCTTGTATGCATGTGCGTATGTGGGTGTGTGGTTGCATGTATGGGTGTGCATGTGCATTTATGGGATTGTGTATATGTGTGTGTACATGTGTGCAAATGCGTATGTGCATTTGTGTTTGCATGTGCATGTGTTATTTTTTTGTGTTTGTGTTTCCACGTGTGTGTGCATGTTTTTTTTTGTGTGTATGTGTGCATATGTGACTATGTGTGTGTGAGAGAGAATATGTATATACATCTATATGCATTTTTTGCCTAGATGTGTTTGTGTCAACTTACATGCATGTTTGTGTGTGCATGCGTACGTTCTTATGTGCTTGTGTGCATGTGTGGGTGTGTGTGTGTGCTTATGTATTCATGTTTGTGTATGCAAATATTTTTGTGTTTTGTGAATTTGATTGTGTTTGCATGCACACATGTTTTAATGTGTGTGTGTGCATGCATATGTGTGTATGTATGTGTGCAGATGTATATGTACATATGTATTTGTGCATGTGTTTCCATGTATGTGTGTACATTTATGGTTAAGTGTGTATGTGTGTGCATACATGTGTGTCAGTTCATGAATTTGTGAGCTATGTGCATGCATGAGTGTGTGTCAACATGCATGCATGTTTAAGTAGATGTGTGTGTGTATATGTGTGTATGTGTGCATACATCCATGTCATTAGGAGCATGTGAATTTATTTGTGCATGTGTGGGAGTGTGTGTATGACTTTGTGTCTGTGTCTATGTGTGCATCCATGTTTGTATGCATGTGGTACGTGGGTGTGTGGGTGCATGTATGGGATTGCATATATATGTGTGTACATGTGTGCAAATGCGTGTGTGCATTTGTGTTTGCATGTGCATGTGTTAATCTTTTGTGTTTGTGATTCCATGTGTGTGTATTCTTTGTGTGTGTGTGTGTGTGCATATGTGACTATGCTTGTGTGAGAGGGAGAATATGTATATACATCTATATGCATTTTTTTGCCTACATTTGTTTGTTTCAGCTTACGTGCATGTTTGTGTGTGCAAGTGTACGGTCTTATGTACTTGTGTGCATGTGTGGGTGTGTGTGTGTGTGCTTATGTATTCATGTTTGTGTATGCAAATATTTTTGTGTTTTGTGAATTTTTTATTGTTTGCATGCACGCATGTTTTAGTGTGTGTGTGTGTGCATGCATATGTGCGTATGTATGTGTGCATATGTATATGTGCATATGCATATGTGCATGTGTATCCATATATGTGTGTACATTTATGGTTAAGTGTGTATGTGTGTGCATACATGTGTGTTTGTTCATGAGTTTGTGAGCTATGCGCATGCATGAGTGTGTGTCTATATGCATGCATGTTTTAATGCATGTTTAAGTACATGTATGTGTGTGCATATGTGTGTATGAATGCATACATCCATGTCATTAGGTGCATGTGAATTTATTTGCGCATGTGTGGGTGTGTGTGTGTATGCTTGTGTGTCTATGTGTTTGTGTGTGCATCCATGTTTAAATGCATGCGTGTATGTGGGTGTGTGACTGCATGTATGGGTGTGCATGTGCATGTATGAGATTGTGTATATGTGTGTGTACATGTGTGCAAATGCGTGTATGCATTTGTGTGAGTGTGCATTACTATTTGTGCATGTTCATGTCTGGATGTGTGTGTGTGTGCATGTCTTTGGTTGAGATATGTGAATGCTTGTATACATGTTTGTGCATCTATGTTTGTGTTTTTGTGTCCTTATGTCTATGAATGTGTGTTAGTCTATGTGTACACGTGCATGTGTCTAAGTGTGTGTGTGCATGTGAGTGTATTCATGCACATGCATGTGTATTTGTGTACGACATTGTGTGTGTATATTCATAAGCACATGTGTGTGAATGTGTATGTTTGTGTGCATCTTTGATTTGTGCATGTGTCTGTGTGCATGCATGTGTGCATGTGTGTGTGTGAATGTGTGCATATGCTTACGTGTGTTTTCCTATGGAATTATGGATGTGTTGATCATGTGTGTGCCTGTGCATTCGTGTATGTGTGTGTGTAGATATTTGTGGGTTCATGAGCTTTTGTGTGCATATGCAAGTGTGTGGGTGTGCATGTGTTTGCTTATTTGTATGCATGTGAGTGTGTGTGTTTACACATGTGTGAGCTAGTATGTGTATGTGTATATATCTTTATGCATGCGTGTTTTTGTGTTTGTCAACATCTGTGTCCAAGGGTACCTATCTCTATGAGGTTGTGCATATGTGTGCATGGGTGTGCATGCATATGTTTTTGTGTATACATGTGTTTGCATGTGTGTCTATGTGTGTGCATTTTAGTGTGTGTGCTTTCCTATTAGTGTGTGTGCATGCATTTTTTTATGTGTTTTTATGCATATGTCTATGCTAATGCGTGTGTGTCTGAGCATGTGTGCATGCACATTTGTGTATGTGTTCATATATGTGTGTGTTTATGTGTGCATATGTGTGTGCATGTATGTGTGTGTATATGGTTCTATGTATGTGCATTTATGACTATGAGTGTATATGTGTGAGCATATTTGTGTGTTTTCTTATATTTTATATGTGCATGCTAACGTGTTTGCATGTATGTGTGCTTGTGTGCATGTGTATGCATGGGGTTGTTTATATGCACCTGTGCATGTGTGTGCTTATACGTGTATGTGTGTGTGTGTGTGCATGTCTTTGTGTGTACACGAACATGAGCATTTTTACTATGCTTTTATGTGTGTGACTATATGTTTATGCGTGTGTTTGTGTGCATATGTATGTGTTTTTGTGCATGTGTGTGTCTACATGCTTGCGTGTTTTTGTAAGTGTACACATCTATGTAAATGGGTACATGTATGTGTGTATTGGTTTGTGTGCCTATTTGTGTGTGTTTGCATGTTTGTGTGTGCATTTGTGTATGTGTATTTGTGTAGATGTCCACATGTGTATATGTAAGCATGAGTATGTGTGTTCATGTGTGGTTGTGAGTGTGTGTGCATAGGCTTGAGTGTGTGTGGGTGTGTGTATGCTTGTGTGTACATATGTGTGCATGTGTGTTGGTGTGTGTGAGTGTGTGAGTGTCCTTATATGTGCATAGGTGTAACCATGAGCATAAGTGTGTGTGCATGTGTTCGTATGTGTGTGTGCATGTGTGAATGCATGGGTGAGTGCATTTGTGTACATGTGTGTAAGTGTGTGGCTCAGTGTGTGTATGTTTGCATGTATGTTTGTACATGTGTGTGCATTTGTTAATGTGTGTTCATTTGTGCATTTGAGTGTCTGTGTGCAAAAGCATGTTTATGTGCATTCTTTTGTGTAAGTGTGTATGTGTGCATGCATGCAAGTGTGTGTCAATATGCACTTCTTTGTGTGAGTGCATGTTTGAGTGCGTGTACATGTGTTTGCATGTATATTTGTGTGCATGTGCGTGTATGTGATTGTGGAAGTGTGTGTGTGTGCATGAGTGTTCTTGTGTGTGTATGCATGCATATAAATGTGTGTGTGTGTATGCATGTATATGTGCATGCATGTCTAAATATGTGTCTTTATTATTGCATATGTGTATGCTTGTGCATGTGCATGTTTGTGTGAGTGCATGCACGAGTTTGTGCATCTACATATGCATGCACGTGTGTGTGTGTGTATGTATGTATTTGTGTTTATATGTATGTGTGTGCATGTGTGTGTGTGCATGTGTATGCTTATGTATCTGTGTGTGTTTGTGTGTGTATATATGTGGTTGTGTGCTTGTATGCATGCATGTGTGTGAGTGAGTGCATGTGCATTTATGTGTTTGCTTACATGTACATGTATGCACATTTGTGCTTATGTCTATGTGTATGTTTTTGTGTCCATGCTTGTTTGTGGCATATTTGTGTAGGGTCATATGTGTCTATGTATGTTTATGTATATGTGTGTAAGTGTGCATGTGAATATATTTTCATGTGCATAAGTTTGTGAGTGCATGTGTCTATGTGAGTGTGCATGCACTTGTGCATGTTTGTGTGTTTTTTCTTTTGTATTAATGTGTGTATATGTGGGTGCATGTGCTTCTATGTGTACGTGTATATGTGTGTGTGTATGCATGTCTGTGTGTGTGTGCTTGTGTTTGTTGACGCACACAAGCATGTCAGTGTGTGTGCTTTTTTTTGCATGTGTGTGCTTGCATGTATTTGTATGTGGGCGTATGTTTGCTTATGCATGAGTGTTTGTTGGCATCGTGTATGTGTGTGTGTGCTTTTGACTATACGATTGTGTGTTTGCATATGATTGTGTCTCCATGTGTGCATGTGAGTGTGAGTGTGTGTGCCATGTGTGCCTATATGTACGTTTGTGGGTGTGGGTGTGTGTGTGTACATGTGCACATGTGTGTTTCTATGTGTGTATGTGCATGTATGCTCTTATGTGTGTGTGTGTGCATGTGTGTGTTCGTGTGGGTGCATGTGTGTTCATGGGCACTAGTGTATGAGTGGCTGTGCACGTGGATGTGCACTAGTATATGAGTGGCTGTGCACGTGGATGTGCGTATGTGTGTGTACATCTTCATGCGTGCATGTGTGCATATGTGTATGCATTTCCATGTGTGTATTTTGGTTCATGCGTACATGTGTGTGTTTGTGTGTGAACATGTGTATACATCTATGTGCACATATGTCTTTGTGTGTGCATCTGCATGTGTTTGTGTGTGTGTGTGTATATATTTGTTTGTGCTTGCATGTGTCTGTGCATGCATGCATGCTTTGTGCATCTGTGTGTGCACATGTCTGTATACGTTTGTGTGTGTATCCATGTTGGTGGGCACTTGTGTTTATGCTATTATGTGTGCACGTGTGTGTACATGTCGGTGACTATGTTTGTATGTGCATCTGTGTGCATGCTTGTGTGTATTTGTGTATGCACATTTGAATGGTTATGTATGTGTGATTGAGCATGTGTGCATGTGTGTTTGTTTGTACATGTGTAATTACAATGCATGCATTTGTGCATATTTGTTGTTGTGGTTACGTGTGTGTGGTAGTGTGTGCGAATGATTGAATGTGCCTTCATGTGTGTGTGCGTGTGTGCATGTGTGCATCTGTGTTTGCTTGTATTTGTTTTTAATTATGTATGAATGCTTGTGTGTACATATGAGTGTATGTGTATGCACATTTTTGTGTGCATGTGTACATGTGTGTCTGTACATATGGATTGCATATTTGTGTGTATATCTATATGTGTATATGTGCATGCTTGTATGTGTTTATATGTGTGTAGGTATTTTTGTGTGTCAATGTGGTTGTACTTGTCTTTTTGTGTGTGTGTGCGCATATGCATGCATATGGTGCATGTGTTTGCATCTATGTGCATGTGCATGTGTGTGTGCATGTCTTTGGATGCCTCTTTATGAATGTGCATGTGTGTGTGTGTTATATGTGTCTTGATGCTTGTTCATGTTTGTGTGCATAAGTTTGTGTGTGCTTGTGCATGCACACATGTGTGAATATGCAAGTGTACACATATATGTGTATTTGTGTGTAAGCATCCAAGGAAGTGTTTATCTTTTTGTGTGCATGTATGTGTGCTTGTGTGGAAGTCTGTGTGTATAGGTGGTGTGTGTGTGTGTGAGCATGTGTGCAAGTAGGTGTGTGCTCATGTGCTAGTATGTCTGTATGTGCATGTGTGCAAATGCAAATGTGTGTTCATTTATGTGAGCATGTAAGAGCATGTTTGTTTGGGTTTGTGTGTGTTCTTGTGTGTATGTTATTGCCTATGTTTGGGAGTGTGTGGGTGTGCTGCATAATTGTGTGCATGTGTGTGTGTGTGCATGTGTGCAAACATATATACTTACATACCTATTTGTGTGTATGAGTGTGTGTGTATTGGTGTCTACAAGTTTGTGTGAATATGCACACACACACTGTGTGTGTGTTTGTATGTGTGAAAGTGCATTCGTGTGTCCTTGTGTGCATGCTTGAGTGAGAGTATGTGTGGGTGTGTGTGTTTGAGTTTGTGCATGTATGCATATGTGTGCATTTGTGCATGTGTGTGCACTTATGTGCATGTGTGTGTGTGTGTATTTGTGGATGAGCATATGTATATGTCTTCTTGTGTTTTTATGTGTGCATGTTTGTGCATGTGCTTGTTTCTCTACATGTGTGTGAATGTGAGAGTGCATGCATTTATGTGTGACTACAAATTTGTTCATGTGCATTAGTGTTTGTTCATGCATGCATGTGCCTGTGTGTGCATAATTACATGTGTGTTTATTTTCATTTCTGTGTCTGGTCATATATTTGTGTGTGATTGCATGTGTGTGTAGATGGGTTTGTGTGCGTATCTATGCACATGTGCATTGTTGTACATGTGTAATTATGTGTGCATGAGTGTGTTTGTGTGTGTATGCATACATCCATGAGTGTGTGCATGTGTGCGTATATTTCTATGTACATATGTGCATTCATGTATATGCATGTAGGCATTTGTGTGCATGTGCATGCATATATGTTGACATGCATGTGTATTTCTATGTGTTCATGTGATTGTGTGTACATGTGTGTGCTTGTTTGTGTTTGTGCATTCATGCATGTTTATGTGTGTGTTCATATACACGTGAGTTATTATGTGTGTATGCATGTGTTAAAAGTGTGTGGATGTGTATGTTCATGTAAGTGAATGTGTTTATGTGTCTACATGTGTGCTTGCATTTGTGTGTGTGTATATATGTGTGTGTGCAAGTATATATCTATGTGTGTGTGCATCTGTGGGTGAACATGTGTATTGTTTTATGTGTGCATGTATGTGCATATTTATGTGTGTGAGTGCACTGGGTCTGTGTGTTAGTGTACATGTGTGCACACATATGTGTGTGTATGTGTGTGCATGAATGTTTGTCTGTATGTGTGTGCCTACATACGTGTGTTTGTGTGCATGTAAATACATGCATGTGTATGGGTTTGTACAAGCATATGTTTGTGTGTGTGTGCATATGTGTGTGTTCGTGTGTGTTCATGATCGTCTATTTTGGTGTGTGTCTATGTGCATGCTTATGGGTTTGTACTTGCATTTGTGTGTGTGTAATTGTGTATGAATGTGTGTGTGCATGTGTGTGTTCATGTATGGGTGCATGTGTCTGCATGTTTATTTTTGTTGGTATGTGTCTATGTGCATGTATGTGCATGCATGTGTGTGTGTGCATGTGCTTGGATGTGTATGCATGTATATGTGTATTTGTTCACGTGTATGTATGTTTTTGTGTGTGTGCATGCTCTCATGTGTTTATGAGTGTGGGTGCATGAACGTGTGCGTGTGTGTGTGTGTTTGTGAGCATGTGTGTGCATGCTTGTGCATTCGTTTGTTTGCACGTCAACTTGTGTGCATGCAAGTGCATATTTATTTGTGTATGCAAGTTTATGATTCAATTTTGCACAAGTCTGCGTGTGTGTGTCTGTACGTGAATGTGTGAATGCATGTATGCATGAAGGAATTGATGGATGCATGTGAATGTGTGTGCATATGTGTGCATGTCTATGAGCTTATGTGTGTTCTTGTGATTGTGTGTCTATGTCTATATGCATTTTCTTGTGTGTGCATGTGCATGTTTGCATACACAAGTGCATTTGTTTGTGTGTGTGTATGAGTGCATGTGCATGCATGTTTGTTTATGTGTGTATGTTTGTGCATATTTTGTTGTTGTGTGGGAGTGTTTATGCATTTGTGTGTGTGTCATGCGAGTGTGCAAGAATGCAAGTGCATGTACATTTACGTGTAGGTGGGTGTGCATGTGCATGCAGATATGTCTATGTGTGTTCATGTAGATGTATATATGTTTGCATGCATATGTGTGTGCAAATGTTTGTTTTTGCATGTGTGTATGTGTATATTCTATGTATACACATATATGCGTGAGTTTATGTGTGAATGTATGTGTGCATATGTGTGAGTGTGCGTCTGTGTGCATATGTGTGAATGTATGAGTGGCTGTGTGTGTGCAATCATGAGTTTGCAAATTTATGCATGCAAGTGCACATGGGTGTGCATTTATTTGCATTTACATGTGCGATTATGTATGGTTGTTTGCGTGCATGTGTGTGTGTGAGCTTGTTTTGTGTATTATTTGTGCATAGGTGTGTATGCATGTGAGCGTTTGTGTTTGTACATGTGCACATATCTATGTGTGTGTGTGTGTGTGTGTGCTTGAGGACAGGCATGTGTTCGTGTTGGCATACATTTGTGTGTGTGTGTGTGTGCATGCGTGAGTGTGTGGTTATGTGCTAGTGTGCATGTGTTCATGCTAGTGTGCATCTATGTGTGTACATTTGTGTGTGAATGTGTGCAAAGTGTGCTAGAGAGAAAGTGTGTGTGTGTGTGTGTGCACATATGTATTGTTTTGTTCAAGCCCATGTTCATGCATGTTTGTGTGTGCTTTGCATGTGCATGTGCGGGTGCATATGTGTGTGTGCATGGGCATGTGAGTGTGTATGCATGTGTGTGTCTATGTGTGTATGTGCATGTGTATGCTTGTGTGTGTGTTTGGGTGTGTATGCTTATGTGTGAGCATGTGTGTTCTTTTTTGTGTTTGTTTTGTGCATGTGTTTGCATATGTTTGTGTGTGCGTGTGTGTGTTGCTATGTATGTACATGTTTATGTGTGTCAGTGTTCCTTTGCATTAATGTGATGTATGCATCATTTTGTATGTGTATGTGAGTATTTGTGATTGCATTTGTGTGTGTGTGTGCGGTGTGTATATATGCATGTGTGTGTGCATATCTTTATATGCATGTATTTGAGTGCACATGATCACATGTGTGTCATTGTTATTGTATTTTTGTTTGTGTGTGAGTGTTTGTGTGTAGTTCTGTGTTAGTTTTTGTGTTTGTGAATTTCTATGTGCATGAGTGAGAGCTATGCGTGTGTTTGCATGTGTGTACACGAAAACATATCTGTGTGTGGGTGCATGTATGGATCTGTGTTCATGGGTGTGCTTGTGCATATGTGTGAATGTGCATGTCTATCAACTTTTTTGTGTGTGCATGTTCTTGCATGAGTTCTTTAGTTTGTGCATGTGTGTAAGCCCATATGTTTGTGTCAATGTGTCCATGTGTGCATATGTGTGTGTCTCTATGTGTGTGCATGTGTGTATTTGTGCATGAGGATGTATGTGAGTGTGTGCATGTACATGTGTGTCATATTAATGCACATGGATGTGTACAAGTGTGTGTACAAATAGGTGTGCATATATGTGGATGAGCATGTATGGGTGTGTGGATGTACAAGTGTTTGCATACATACATGTGTGTCTATGTTTACATGTGTGTGCCTGTGTATATATATGTTTGTGTGCAAGTGAGTTTGCATGTGTGTGTGTGTTTGTGTGTATGTGTGCTTGCATGAGTATGGGTGTGTGTGTGTGCTTGTGCATGTGGGTGCATGCACATGTGTTTGTATGCATGTACATATGTGTGTGTGTGTGCATTTGTGCATGTGTGAATGTATGTGTGTGCGTGTATGTTTTTTTAGTGTGTGCACAAGTTTTTGTTTTTGTGTTCATGTTTTCATGTGCATGTGTGTATGTGTCTATGCATCCATTTGTTTGTATGCAAGTGAATTTGCATGTGCTTATGAGTGAGCATGTTTGTCTGCATTAGCATGTGTTTATGCTTATGTGTATTTGTATGTGTGCATGTTTGTTAGTGTGTGCGGGTTTATGTATGTGCATGTGTGTGTGTATGTGTGTGCATTAGTATGTACGTGGGTATGTGTGTGTGAGTCTATGTGCATATGTGTGTGCATTTGTGTGAGTGTCCATGTGTGTATGCTAATGTTTCTGTGTTCATGCATTCATGCATGTGGATATGTTTGTTAGTCATTGTGTACATTTGTGTGTATGTGCATGCATGCATGCGAGTGGATGTGTGGTTGTATTGGTTTATGAGTGTGTGTGTGTGTATGTTTGTGTTTTATGTGTGCATTTGCATGTATGTGTTTGTGTATGTGCATGTGTGCATATGTGTTTGTGTGGGTGTGAGTGTGTTTGTGTGTGTGTATTTGTTCATTTGCATGTGTGCATGTGTGAATGTACTCGCATGTGTGTGTATGTGTTTGTTCATCCATCTTAGTATCTGTGCATTGTGTGTTCGTGCAAGTATTTGTGTGAGCATGTGCATTCATGGGTGTTTGTGTAATTGTGCTTGTGTTTATATAATTGTGCATGTGTGCATGTGTAAGCCTATGGGTGTGCTCATGAATGTTTGAGTGCATTTATGTGGGTGTAGGGTGTAGTGTGTGAAAGTATGTATGTGTGAATGCATGCTTCTGTTTGCATGTGCATGTGAGTGTGCTTTGGTGTGCGAGTCTATGGGCATGTCTTTATGTATGCTTATGTGTAGGAGTGTGCTTGTGCATGTGCTTGTGTGTAGGCTTGTGTACATGTGTTTATATGTTTGCATGCATGTGCCTATGTGAGCGTGAGTGAGTGTGCATGTGTTCATGGATATGATTGTGTGTTTGTGTTTATGAGTGCATGTGTGTGTGCACATATGTTTATATGTATGCATGTGTGTACTTATGGGAGTGTGTGTTAGGGTATGTGTATGTGCATATGCATGTGTAAATAGGTTGCATGTGTGTATGTTCGTGTGAATACATGTGCATTTGTGAGTATATGTGCATTGGTATCCATATACATGTGCATGGGTGTGCATGCATGTGTGTGTGTAAGTATGCATATGCATGCATAGTTTTGTGTATGTGTCTTTGGGCATGTGTACATGCATGTGTGTTTACATGTGTCCTTGTGTGTGTGTGTGTGTGTGCATTTGTGTTCTTGCATGTATTCATGTGTGTGTATGTTTGTGTGCATGTTCTTGTGCATGTGCATATGTATTTGTGTGTGTGGTCATGTGGGTGTGTGCATGCTTGTGTAAGTGCACATGTGTTTGCATACCATGCCATGGGTGTTCATGTGTGCATATGCATTTGTTTCTGTGTTTGTGTGTATGTGTGTGTACTTATGTACATGTGTGTATGTGTGCATTTATTTATGTTCATATCAGTGTGCATATGTGTACATGTGTACATGCATGTTTGTGTGCAATTATGTTCATATCTATGTGCACATATTAGAGCATGGATATATGCATGTGTGCATATGTGTGTATGTGTTTATGTATGTATTATCTTGTGAATTCATGTGTATGTGTGCTTGTAAGGTGTGTGTGTGTGTATGTGGGCATTCATGTGTGTGTGTGTGTGTTCTTGTGTTTATATGTGTTTGTGCAAGAGTTTGCTTGTGCACATATGAGTATTGGTCAATAGGGGTGCATGAACGTGTTTAGTGTGTGTGTTTTTGTGCATGTGTTGTTGTGTGTGTCTATGCATCTATGTGCATGTGCATGTGATTATGTTTGTGTGTGGGCCTATGTGTGAGTAAGTGCGCATATGTGTGTGTGTGTGCATTTTGTGAATGTGTGTGTGTCTGTGTGAGCATGTTTGTTTTCATTTGTGTGTGCATGTGTGTTCATATTAGCAAGTGTGTGTGTGGATTTACCTGTGTGATTGCATGTGTGAGTGCATGCATGCATGTGTATGTGTGTGCATCTTTATATGTGCCTGTGTGTGTCTATAAGTGTGTATGTTTTTGCCTATATGAATATCTGCCAAGGCTTAGGCATACATGTGCATGTGTTTGTCAGTGTGTATGTCTATTTTTGTGTTCCTATGATTGCATGTGTGTGTGTGTGTGCACATGTGCATCTATGTGTCTATGTGCATGCTTTTGCATATGTATATGAGTTTACATGTATGTGTGTGTGCATGTTTATGTGCTTGAGTATGTTTATATGTGTGTGTATGCATTTATGTTTGAGTAGTTGTGTGGAAATATATGTGTGCTTCTATTTGTGCATGTCTGTGCATGAGTGTGTTTATATGTGTTTGTGTGTATGTGCTTGCATGTGCAATTATCCTGGTTCATTTAAATGTGCATATGCATGTGAATGTGACTGTATATGTGTGTGTATGTTTGTGAACTGTTCATGCATGGGTGCACACAAGTGTGAAAGTGAGTGTGTGTGTGTGTGTTTACAAGTGTTAGCATGTTTGAGCATTGGCATGAATGTGTCTATGGCAAGTGGGTGGGTGTGTGTGTGTTCATGTGTTGATGTGAGTGTGTGCATGTGTCTATGTATGTATGCCTATTTGTGTGGGTGTACATATGTGTGCATATGTGCATAGGCTCATATGCATGTGGGTGTGTGTGAGTGAGTGAGTGTGTGTGTGTGTATGTTTCTAGATGTATATGTGTGTACATGTGTGTGTATGTATTTGTGTGTGTGTGAATATGAGCATATGAGTGGGAGTTTTTGTGTGCACATGTGATTATGATTGTGTATGTGCATATGCATGTGTGTGCATGTGTGTTCCTACATGTGCATGTGTATGGGTGTAGGTGTGTCTGCACATGTTCTTACATGTTTGTGCTTGTGTTCATGTGTGCTTGTTTGTGTGTATGTGCTTGTGCATGTGTATTTCTATATTCTCAAGTGTGTGTTTGTATATGTGAGTGTGTTGTTGTGAACATGTATGTGTGTGTGTGTGTGTGTTTGTGTCTACTTGTATATGAATGTTTGTGTTTGGGCTTGTGTGTGTATGCGTATATATATGCATATATGTGTCCATGCTTGCATGTAGGGGTTGTGTGTGTATGCATTTGTGCTTATGTATGTTTGTGTCTTTGTGTGCATTTATGTGCATGTGTGCTCATGTGTTTGTGTGTGGGTGCACATGTATATATGTGTGTGTTGGTGTGTGATGGAGTTTATGCATGTGCATGTGTGCTTCTGTGTATAAGAATGCTTGTTAATTCCCATGTGTGTGTGTGTGTGTTTGGGAGCATTTGTGTGGGTGTCTTAGTGCATTTGCATGTGTGGCTATGTGCTTATGTGTTTGTACATGTGTGTGTTTACTTGCAGTTACATTTGTTCTTACATGTCTATCTGTGTGTGTGTGCATGTGCATGCATCTTATTGTATGCACATATGAATGCATATGGAGGGGTGTTTCTTAGAGCTAATGTTTGTGTGTACACATGTGGATGCACACATGTGTGAATGCACATGCGTTTCACATGTGTGAATGCACATGCGTTTCACATGTGTACATGCATGCATACATGTTTGAGTGTGTGTGCATGTGCGTTTGTGCATGTGTGAGTGTGCATGTTGTGTGTGCATGTGTGTATGACTATGAGTCCATGTGTGTGTACATGTTTATGTGTTTGTGCAATTGCATGTGAGTGCATGTGCATGTACCTATGCACATGTGTGTGTGTGCATGTGTTCGCATGCATGTAAATGTGTTAGTGTCTTGGTGTTCATGCACACACATGTGAATGTGTGTGTGTTTGTGTGTGCATGTGTAGAGGTGCTTATCTACATTTGCATATGTAAATATCTTTTTGTGCATGTGTGTGTGTGCAAGTGTAGTTATGAGTATATGTTCATATGCGTGTGTATGTGTGTTCATTAGCATATCTATACTCATATGTGTGTAAGGATGGGTGTGTGCTTCTGTGTGTGCATGGGTGCTTGTATGTGTGAATGCATTTGCATGGGTGTGTATTCTTGTCTGTGTTTTTTCTATGTGATTTTGCATGTGCATATATTTTGTGCACATTTGTGTTCATGTATGTGCATGTGTGTGCACATATTCTTATTTTTGTGCATGTTTGTGAGCATGTGCATATGTGTGTGCCTATGAGTGTCTATGCATGTGAGTGTATGTGTGTAGGCGTGCATGCATTTGTGTGTGTGAGTTCATGTGTGTGGGTGTATGTGTTTGTGCATGTGTATGAGTGAGCACACTTTTCTATTTGTGCATGTGAGTTCATCGGTGTGTGTGCGCATGGATGCATGTTTGTTTGTGGTTTCATGTGTGGTTGCATGTGTGTGCTAATGTGCATGTATGGCTATGCATATGTATATGTGTATGTGTCTTTGTGTGTATTCATGCATGTATGTGAATTGATGTGTCTATGTTTATGTGCATTTGTATGTGTGTGTTTATGTGTGCATGTGTATGTGGGCATGTAATTGTGGGAGTGTGTGTGCTTATGTGTGTGTGTGTGTGCATGTATATGTGTTTGCATTTGTGTGTATGCATGTGCATACATTTGTGTGTTTTGGCATGTGCATGTGTCTGTGTGTTCATGTGTGCGTGTTTGTGTACGTATGTGTGTATTTGTGTGTTCGTGGGTGTGTACTTGTGTGTGTGAGTGCATGCGTCTACTTATGTGCATGTATGTACAATTGTGTGTGTGTCTGTTTTGTGTGCATGCCTGTGTGTGAACATGTATGGGTGTGAATGTGGGAGTTTGTGCATTTGTGTGATCTAATGTGTGTGTATAAGTTTGAGTGGGTGTGTGGGAGTGTACATGTGTGTATATGCATGTGTAAGTGTACATGTGTTAATGTTTCTTTGTGTGTGTGTGCATGTGCATTGTGTTTATATGTGTGTGTTTACATGTGTTTTTAGTTGTGTATGTGTGTACATGCATCTATCTATGGTCATTTATGTGCATTCATGTGTGTGTGTTTGTGTGTATATGTGTGGGTGTGTGAGCATTTGTATGTGATTTTGTGCGCGTGTTATTGTTGGGTGTGTGCATGTGTTCATGTGTGTGTGTGTGTTCATGGGCACATGTGCGTGCGTATTGGTGTCCATGTGTTTGTGTGTGCATATGTGTGTGTGTGTGTGTATATGTGTGTGTGTGTGTATTTGTGTGTGTGTGTATTTGTGTGTGTATGTGTTAATGTGAGTGTGTATGTGGGATGTGATAAAAGCATTTTGTTTTAATTATTAAAGATTTCATAAAATTATTTTTTTATTTAATTAAGGTTATGCAAACAAACTAATATAAAATTTTGATGTGGATACAAGTTTACCAAGAAAAAGATTATGGATTCAAAAATAGAATTCTAATTGTTTACCAAGGAGATGATTGAATATGATTTGAGATTTATATGAAATGAGAGTGCTTGTAAAATAAATAAGTCCAAATTTTGTAAAGCAAAAAACTTATCAAAACTTGGTATGCATGTCCTTAATTCTTGAAACTTGTTAAACACTCCAAAGTACTTTAAAGATCACTACTTCATCATCTTTTAAGATGTATGACTTACTCATTAGAAACTATACCTAATTCACACAAAACAAACCCATTATAATAATATGCTAAATGTTTAAGGCTTGACTCTTCAAATACAATGTATCTAATAATCTCTTCTTTTTGATGATGATAAGACAAAAATATTTAGATAAAACATAACATGTAAGAAAATTTTAATGGAATAATAAAAGATAATAAAAATCAAATAAATATGCTCCTTCTTATTATATGCTTCCCTTATATGAACAATAAATATTCTCCCCATTTGACACAATTAAAAGAGACATAAAATTTATATAATTTTTATTATACCTAAATGTTGTTTGATTTGAAATTGTTTTGTTGGAAGGGACTTAATAAATATGTCATCCAATTCTTGTTTGGTAGGAACATATTCAAATTCTACTTTGTCTTTAACTACTTGATCTCTAATAAAATGGTATTATACATTAATGTGCTTAGTCCTAGAATGATGAACTTGGTTCTTTACTAAGATTAAAGCACAATATTATCAATTTAAATGGGAATATGTGAGAGATCTAAACCATAATGATGAAGTTGTCTTAACTACAATACTTAGGGAACACAACTTCTAGCCACTACATACTCAGGCTCTATGGTCGATAAGGCTATGTAGTTTTTCTTTTTTCTTGGCCATAAAATTAGATAATTTCTTAGGAATTGAAATTTTTTAGAGGTAATTTTCTTATCTATTATAGAACTTGCAATGTTTGAATTTGTGTAACCCATAAGCTCACATGAAAGAGTATTCTTAGAGTAGCATAAACTTAAGTTTGGTGAACATTTTAAATATTTGAAGATTGATTTAATCACTTTTAAATGGCTTTCCTTAGGATTTGATTGGGATCTTGCATATAAGCCAACACAAAATAATATGTCCCATCTACTTATTATGAGATATAGTAATGATTTAATAAGACCTCTATAAATGTTTTGATCAATGAATTTCCTAATTTCATCTAAGGCTAAATGGATTGATTAATTCATTGGAATCATTTCATCTTTCATATTTTCATAACCAAATTACTTGAATATTTCTTCTAAGCACTAAATTTTAGTAATAAAAATCCCATCTTTTAATTACTTGAAAAGTTCATCTCATCAATCGCACTCATCTCAAATTCTTTTTCCATTAAGTCACTAAATTCTTCACACATATTTGCTTCCAAAATCAACATAAACTTGTACAATAAACAAATGATCATTTAAAGATTTTAAGAATAATATGGTATCTACTTTTGTTTTTTTAAAATCACTTTCAATTAGATAATTACTCAATCTATGTTACCATGCATAGGGAGCTTACTTAAGGCCATAAAGTTACTTCTTAACCTTATATACATAATCACCATGTACATGGTTGTCAACACCAGGGGCTTGTTCTACATACACATCATCTTCTATTATCTCAATTAAGAATGCAATTTATACATAAATTAGAAATAATTTAAAATTTTTTTGACATAAATACGCTAAAAGAAGTCTAATGGTCCCTAATCTTGCTATCGATGCAAATTACTCCTCAAA
The DNA here is from genome assembly GCA_023846275.1 of Vanilla planifolia. Classification (NCBI taxonomy): domain Eukaryota; kingdom Viridiplantae; phylum Streptophyta; class Magnoliopsida; order Asparagales; family Orchidaceae; genus Vanilla; species Vanilla planifolia. The sequence goes on along the minus strand of JAIUJO010000251.1, from coordinate 466,094 downwards.
ATTTATACCTTCAATTTGGTTATGTCCCTCAGCTTGTTTCCCTCCAATTAAATGAATTCTTCATTCATTGCTTGAACCAAATAGTCATCCTTAAGTACATATTCTATAGATATTGGCTCTATGAAATGTATAAATGCATTATGATCACTTTCTTTCATAGAAGCTCTAGTCTTAACTTCTTGATTAACATCTCTTATTATTAATTCCTTTGGATTTGACTCATGTTATGTCTAATCTTTAGGTAATTGATGACTAATCTCTTCTCTTTTTTTATTTTGTCCTTTGTGTTCATCCTCTTTTAAATCTAAGTTTTCTAAGGACTTTATCTCTTCATCTAAATTTTATTATTTGTCATGAATAGACTGATCACACATTATGTGCATTGATTCCTTTACTTTTGAGTATTTATATTATAAACTCTATACACTTTTGTGAGAGAAGAGTATCCTAAGAAAATTCCTACACTTACTTTTTCGTCAAACTATTTAAGTTGGATCCATCATTATTAAGAATGTTGCACTTATACCTAAAAATATGAAAGTAGATAACATTTAATCTCTTATTTTCAAATAATTCATAAAAGGTTTCTTAAGTATTAGCCTTAAGTTAATTCTACTTATTATATAACAAATAGTATTAATTGACTCTGACCAAAAGTACTTTCATAGTTTGTGTTTGACCAACATTGTTTTACCCATCTCTACCAAGGTTCTTTTCTTTCTTTCTACAATCTTATTTTGTTGAGTTGTATGAGGATATGTAAATTGAAGCCATATCCCCTTGCCCTAGCATTAATCATAGAAATCCCTATTTTTAAATTAACTGCCATTATCACCTTGAATACAAATTAATTTGAGATTAGTTTGTTTTTTTTATCACTTTTATCAAATTAACAAAATTTTCAAATGTCTCACTTTTACTATGAGAAATACAACTAAAATATATTTAGAAAAATCATCAATAATCACAAATCTGTATTTTTGTTTGCCTAAACTCAAAGGTTGCATGGGCTTAAAAAGGTCAAAGTAAACTATTTCTCAAGGTTTATTGGTGGTCAAGTCATTTTTTGTTTAAAAGAAGATTTAACTTTCTTTCCTTTTTGGCATGACACACAAATTTTCAATTAGTTTTGTTTGGTTTAGGAAGACCTCTAACTATAATCAACTTATATTCTTTAAGATTGAATAACCTACATGTCCTAGTCTTTTATGCCATAAATTGTTCTCATTTGCATGTATAACAAAGCATTCTATTCCATTAGCTTCAAGTTTATCAAGCTAATCACATAATTATCACTTTTTCTACTTCCAACCTATATATTATGAGTATGAGTAGAGGATGAAATCTTGAATGCACAAGAAGGAGGTAGCCCTATTTTGGCTCCATATAATACCTTTGTATGTATTATTATAAAGTCCAAATTCTTATCTTTTCCTATAATTTACAACTACAACCTTGTGCTTGTTTGCATCTAAAACTGGAAGTGCTTAGTGTCATATGATCATGCATTTTTGTAATCGCACGATGGAGATTACAACCACCTTTAAACAATGATCTTAAAAAATCCAACTGTCTATTTGATGAGCTGATCGAATGATTACTACTTTATCCACTATAACTGATTGATATATTCGATGATTGTTATGTTGCTTGACTTCATCAGATTGTTGTCTTTATTTCTATCATTTGAAATAATCTATCCCTAATTTGATGGCTCAGATCTCTTTTATTTGAATCATATGATCTAGATTTAATCTTAATTTTATCATTGACAGATCAAACAATCTAGATCGTATCTAACTTGATCAAGTGACTGAGAACTAATCAAGTTTGCTCCAATGGCTCTAGTCAATAAATAGCTCCAATGAATCCCATACAATGGCTCTGATGCAATAAACCCAATAGATGATGAACTAGTCATTATTACAACAGCCATTTTTTAAGAATATTTTAAAAAATAATAACATACAATTGCATGCAAGCATGCAAACACAAGCAAGAACACTCACAAGCACACACACAAAAGCATGCACAATCACATAAACACATGCAGACATGCATGCACCAATAGACATAAAAGAACACATTAACACATAAAGTATACACACATGTACATCTATAGACACCCACACATAGACACATACACACTTGCACACACACTGACAAATAAATGCACAAGCATGCAAACATAAACACATGAACACACACATGCAAAAATGCACACATGCACACATATACACATAAATGTGCACACATTCAAATGCACACACAAATAAAAGCATATACACATATTTGCATACACATGCACATTTTAACACATCTACACATGCACACATGCACATTAGCACACATGCACACACATTGGAGCATACACACATGCAAACATAAGCACACATGCATGCACACATGAACATATGAACACACACGTAGGCACACACACACACAAAGACTTCCACAGATGTGCACACACAACATTCTTAGACATGTACACACATAGATTCAAGCACATGCACAGCCATGTGGACACATACATGTGTATAGGGATACACACACACAGACACAGACACACACACACACATATATATATATATATATATATATATATATATATATATATATATATATAATATATATATATATATATATATATATATATATATATATATATATATATATATATATATATATATATATATATATATATATATATATATATATATATATATATATATATATATATATGCATGCACATGTACATATGTGCATGCGAAGAATATACTTGTCCACAAAGACATGCACACACATGTGTATACATGCATAAATACTGACACATGATTGCACACATGCACATGCATGCATATGCATGCACACAAATGTACACAATGCACATATGCACACACACACACACACATGCACAAAAATAGATGAACATATATGTGCACACACACACACACATAAACATGCATCTGTATGCATACATGCATGCAAACAAATCCACATACGCACCCTTATGCATATGCAGACATGAATACACATACACACACAAATGTACCCTCTTAGTCATACACCCACATGAATGAGTACACACAAATGCTTTCATGCCCATATGAAGAGTCACATGAACATATGCACCTGCTTATACAAATGAATACACATGCATACATGCTTGTACACACATACACACATGTGCATATAAGCAGAAGCACTAATGCATACAAGTTTGCACAAAATGATAACAACCTACACACAAATGTACACATTGTTATATCATTTGAGGTGAAGAAGACAAAACCAAGACTAAGTTTATACTAATACCTTATTAAACTTAAAGGTTTTTCAATGATCTGAAATTTTTAGAGTACGAATTATTGCAACACAAATAATGAATGTAACTTAATGGCTCAACTTACTGACTTTGGATCCATGGGTAATGATCTTTGTGGAGTGGCTAATCTATATATAACTTTATTTCTAAATCTTTATGATTGTTAAACATTTAAATTCTTCACAATTATGGTACATAGGATTTTTGTTCTTCAAGTATATATGAATTTATTTTAAGTTGCATTTTATTTGAAGGCATTTAAGATTTTGAATATTTAATTTTTTTAATAAAAAATTTTATAATTAATAAAAATAAAAAATAAAATAAAACAAATGCCTAAGCACCCCCAACTTTAAGCCCAAAGGGCTCGAGTTGAGTAGTCCAAAGGCAACATGCCTTGGGGACCAAAGGCCAAGAACCCAACTGAAATCGAGATAGGCCAAGCCCGAGTAATAGTTAAGTCAGGTTACTATTCTGGTCCTTAGGTGAACCAATTCAGGGCATTACTTTTGAATCAACTTAGGTAAAATGGGTCAGGATAGACCTATTATTTAAATTACGTAAACTAGGTCTAGTTAGACACCTTTTGTGCATGCTGGCAACCAAGTCATGACCTCTTGAGAATACAAGGAGGTAGCCAACCTTATTAGGCTGATAATAATAAGTAGTGAATGCATTGTTAGCAAAAAATGATTGAGAAGTTTTGTAATGTGGGACTAAAAATAAGCTTTGAAAAACTTGAGCTTTCTGGTCTAACCATTTATGCATTTTAATGTTCGAATGGACGAGATCATGCCCATATTTATGAATAGTATTTTGTCTTTAGTTGTTCATCCATAATGATTAATCGATTGCCTGAGATTCTTTCTACCTTTGTGAACAGTACCTCATCATCACTATTGTTCATCTTGTTTTTGAATCTAATACTACATATCTTATCTCACTATGATTAAATGTAGACACTCTCTTTATCATTTAAGCCCATCTGATGGCTATTACTTCATTTGTTCATGTAATTGGATGGTGCTTGTATTATCTTCTTTACTGTAATGTCTAAGTTTTTGAAAAGAAAATTCTATCCATTGGGGAGTTATTTTTGGTGTTTTTTAATTATAAATAGGGATCATTTACCAAACATAAATACTATTGAATCAAGCTTAAAAATTATCATAAAAGTCCAATTAAACTTCAAACTATGAGCAACAAATTTCTACAAAATTATGGAAGCTACACATTTTTCTAGTCTCTATTTCTCTATTTTTGTTTATAATCATTTTTATATCTTCTAGTAACATCTACTTCATTCATTAGTATTGCCACTCTTATTTAAAGAATTAAAGTGTAAAAATTTTGCAAGTAAAAGTTATGAAGTTTAAAATTTTATTGAATAACCTAAATTTTTCTTATTTTGGTGTCTTATTAGAGCATTGGTGTGTATTTGGTTTACCTCTACCAACTTTGACAAAAGAGAGTGGTTAGTTGAAGCTTGATAAGGGATGGATGTAGGCATAAGTTTTGGCCAAACCATCCAAAAGATCTTGTGTGCATTTTGTTTATTATTGAGAAATTTTATTTTGTTGAAAAAAGAAAAATATTTTAAGCTAAAATTTTTTTTTCTTCTAGTTATTGGAATCAAAAAAATTTGTTAGATGCACAATTCACCATTCTCTTCTTATTCGTTTTGCCTCACATGTTCTTCAACAAGTGGTATTAAAAGAATGCATTTTTATCCAAGGGAGATTCATCACATCAACCACCTTTTAAAGGTGAGTTTTACCTCTATTGGAAGAATCATATGTGTTTATTTTTAGAATCTATTGATTTTGAAATTTTGAATATTGTTGAAAATATGGTTGAGATTAAATTAAGGTTGTTGATGGAGAAGAAATGAGAAAAACTTTATGTGAACTCAATGCCAAAAAAAACATAAAGTACATCTTAATTCTCGTGTTATGAATATTTTTTTGTTATGGTTTGGGGTGCCTCTGGATATAATTAGATCATGAACTTAAAAATAGCACATGAAATTTAGTTTAAACTTGAAGTTGCCTATGACAGTACATCTTGATTTAAAAAGACTTAAATCAACTTGCTCATTCATAAACATGAATTATTTTGAATGAATTTAGATGAAAGTATTAAGGTTATGTTTATGAGATTTCAAAATATTATTAATGGTTTGTCTAATATTGGCAATGAGTTTTCTACTGGTGAACATGTAAGGGTGATTTTATGAGTCCTTTCTCAACAATATGACCCATTAATGACAACATTACAAGCAATAAAAATAATTTTGAATATGCCATTAGATGAGTTATGAGGTGAGCTTTTGAGAAATGAAATTGAGCTTGCAAGAAAAGGGGGATGAAGAACTTGTGATTGAAAAAGAGAAGAAAAAGAAGGACGAAAAATAGTATTTGTAGCTAAGTCCTCTATAGACTCAAATTTCTCAATATTAGGTGAAGTAGTACTTATCTCAAAATGTTTATCTAGATTATGTAAAAAAAGAAATACAGGTAAACTCTTTATGAATAATAAGAAACAAAAAGGGAAAATGGTCTCCATGAAGAAATAATTTGTTATAAATGTAGACTTTTTGAGAATACAATGCCAAATTGTCTTAACAAGGAGAGAGTAGAAATTTTCAAAACTAAAAGAAGAAGAAGAAAGCTTTGAAGATATCTTGGGATGATTTAGATAGTTCTTCTTCTTGTGATGAAGATAAGAAAGAGATTTTGATTTGTCTTGTGGCCAAAGATGATATTCCAATTAAAATATTAAAAGATGAGGTATGTTCCTCTTCTTCCTTTTCTTTATCTTCTTCTATTACGGATGATGAAGAACAATATATTAGTGTTTGCAAAAAGTAAAAAAAAAATTAGTTTCTAAATACTTTAAATTCAAATAAGAGAGAAATTATTTAGGTATGTGTAAACACTTGAATGAGTTGAATGTTAGTTACTTACATAAGATTAAGATTGAGAGAGATAAAAAAGAGTTTATTATTTTAAAAAACACATGCTTAGTGAAAGAGCTAAATACTTCAATGAATTCACATGATCATAGTAGGAATTCATTTCGATATGCTAAAAAACTACAAATTCTTTTACTTCAAATGTTGTTGTAATTATTGCATGAGATTTGGATATATTTCTACTTATTGTAGATTTAAAATATTTTTTATAGTATGTCTTCTAAATTTGTATGGATTAGAAAGGATAGTTCAATGAATAATCAAGTTAAGTCATGTCGACCAGAAAAAGGTTTGGCTCCTAAAAACTAATGGTTGATTTCTTTTATGGGCATGTCTTCCTTTAAGGACTTTAGGGGATATATAGTAATTAGATAATGGATGCTCATGACACAGACAAGAGATGCGTCTTTATTGAGCCACTTGAAGTCTTATGATGGTGGTGAAGTTACTTTTGACAACAACTCCAAGAAGAAAGTTATTATAATTGGAATTGTAGGCAGCACACACACTTCTATGAGGAAGATCATTCTTTTTGAAGACTTAAGGTACAATCTTCTTAGTATGACAAAATTATGTGGTTCAAATTTTAATATTTTATTTAATAAAATGAAAACATTATTAGTAAAGATAATGTTTCACATATCATTGGAAGAAAAAAGATGATACATATGCTTTAGTTTTGTGCATGGTTAAGAACAATGGTTTAGAATGCCTTGTAATACATGATAATAATTCTGTATTATGGCAAAAGAGATTTTGTCATTTAAGAAATCTTTTTTGGAAAGATTTTAAAGTTTGATCTAGTTAGAGCTTTGCCAAACCTTCATTGGTGATAAATTATGTGATCAATGAGATTAGGAAAACAAACAAAAGAGAGCTTTAAACCACTTAAAGACATTAAAATTAGAAAACCATTTGAAATTATTCAATTAGACCTATTTGTTCCTATTCATCTAGAGAGTCTTGGTAGAAGCAAATATGGGGTGGTTGTGCATGTGCATGTACAACTACACATACACACCTGAATGCGATTGCACACAAGCATCACACATAAACCCACATTCATACACTCACACATACTCACAAACATCTGAAAATGAACACACACACTCATGCATAAACACACACAATCATACATGCACACATGCAAGCACATGAAGCATACACATGCCTACACATACACACTTGCACATGCACACACACCTACACACCCATACAGATGCACACATGCATGCACAACCATGCACACACACACACACACACACGACTACACATACATGGGCATATATGCACACACATAGCACAGTCACATGCACACACTCAAAAGTGCACACTTGCACACATGCACACACAAAAGCATATGCCCACACACATAGACACACATGCATGGACACACACACATACACACATGCACATGCATGCACCCACACCCACATGCACACACACACACAAGCACACAAGCACATAAGCATGAGTCCACATAAATACAAAAATACACACATGTGCACACACATACACACACACCCACCCACACACATATACAAACATACTCACACACACACACATGTACATAAACGTATACCACACGCACACACCAACACACACATATACATACATATATATGCACACACGCACAACCATAAGCATGTACATGCATATGTACACATAGTAATACTCACACACATGCACACACACATCAAGACATACCCATATAAACATTGACACACACACATGCATGAATGCATGCACTAACACATGCACACATGGACAGTAGCTTGCACATACGTTCTAATAATCAGTAAAAAAAATGGACCCATACACACATATGTACACATTCACACACACACACACCTGTGCTTTCACACACATGCATACACACATATGCACAAAAATGCTTTGACATGTTCACATGTGCCCACACACACAGAACAATCGCATGCACCCAGCACATACACATCACACACATGCACAAACACAAATGCATAAATGCACACAAGGTCACACACACATCAGAACTTGACCAAAAACAATCATGCAAACACACACTTGTATGGACACACATGCACGCTCAAAGACACACATACCCACACATCACATACTTACATGCACACTCGCACACATGTTTGAACACACACATAAATGCATGCACACATGGATGAACCTATATGTATATATAAGAACACATGAATAAATAAGTAAACATACATGTACAACAGCACACACACACACTCACACACATGCACCCACGCACACACACTAACACCCACACAAACATGCTCATAAACACATGCATATGCACACGAGCACACATACTTAAGAACATAAGCATA
>JAIUJO010000251.1:299221-408184 GCA_023846275.1 Vanilla planifolia | reverse complement strand
AAGCACCTGCAAATGCACACACATATACATACACGTAAGCACACACATATGCATGCACCCATGCACAAATATAGATATGAGCACAAACACACAAAGACACACACACATTCCCAAACACACACATAGGAAAGTGCGCACATGTGCACACATACACAAACTCATACACACACATGTGCACACTCACATGCACTCAAACACACACAAATTTGCACATAGGCATGCACACATGCTATCACACAAAAACCCACAGTCCCCCCACAGGAATGCACATAAATACACACAAATGTACATAGACACAAGCACATACATGTGCACACATTGACAAAAAAGAAAGCACATGCACATGCACAACCACGCACACACACGCACACACACACACACACACACACACCTATACACACACACGCAACTATGCACAAGCACACACATGCACCAATAAACACACACAAATACACACATACACATTAACATATGTTCACACACACTTGCTCACACACACACACACAAAAGCACACATGCATAGATGCACAACACAAAGATGGGTTTACACAATTGCATGCACACTTATAAGTGCATGCACAAAATCACACACATATGCTCTAACATGGACATATACGAATGCAAATCTTACACACACATGCTTGAACATTAACGCACACATCAACACACACATAAAGCACACAATGCAAATGGACATAAGCAAAAATACTTACATATATGCACAAGCAAGCACAAACACACTACATTCATACACACTGAAAAGGTCACAGAAATACATGTGCACATGGACATAAAAATGCTCACACACACATATGCACTCACACAAACAAAAACATGTACATACCTAACATATGCATACATGCATGTACATAAAAACTCACATGCACTGACACACCAACACACATGAACATGCACATATGAACATGAATAAAGACAAATGTATGCACACTCACACATGCATATATACCTTTGCACACACACACACATACACATTCATGCACACACTCACATGGAGATTCAGAGGAAAATAACATGCAAATACATGCGCACGGCATGCACAACTACACACATTGATACACAATTGCACACAATGAACATCGACATGTGCAAACACATGTGTGCACACCCTCACACACATGCACACATACACAATCGAACACAATGGACCAAAATTCATGCACATAAACACATGAATCCATTCTCATGTGCATATGCTTACATAGATGCATAAACACACACATGAACAAATGCTGACACATAAACACACGTGCACACCAACAGATAGAAGCACATAGCTTAAGACGTATGCACATACACACATAAAAATACAAATGTGAATGCAACATACATGCATATGCATAAATGCACACATATGCAAGCACACATTTGAACACATGAAAGGACATAGACTTGGAAGCACACACGCATGAACTCGTAGACACAAGCACATGCACAAAAATGCACATCTACCAAAAAATATGCACATAAATACATGCACAAGCATAAGCACACACATGCAAGCACACATAAACATAGGCACATGCATGCAAAAATATACACACATATATACATACACACACACATGCATGCACTCATGCACAAACATAGATATGAGCAGAAACACACAAAGACACACAAACACATTCCCTAAACACACACATATGAAAGTGTGCATGTGTGCAGATGCACAAGTGCACACATACGCACATCATGCACACACATGCACACACACACACACACACAATCACACATACTCAAACACATGCAAATATGCACACAAGCATGCACACATGTAAGCATGAATAAAAACCCACAATCCCCCCACAGATATGCAAACAAATTCACACAAATGTAGATAAACACAAGCACATGTAGGTGCACACTTTGACAAAAAATAAAACAAAAACACACACACACACATACACACACGCACATGCAAAACTGCACACACACATGCACCTGCACACATGCAACTATACACATGCACACACATGTGCCAATAAACACACACACACACACACATGAACATGATCTCACAGATTCACATAGAACACATACATTGATGCACAACACATAGATTGGTGTGCAGAATTGCTTGCACACTTGTAAGTGCATGCACAAACTCAAACACGTATGCTCTAGCATGTAGACAGACGAATGCAAAACATACACACACATGCTTAAATATGCACGCACACGTCAACACACACATAAAGTATACACATGCACATGTACACACAAACACATGCCCACACACAAAAATACTTACACACATGCATGAGTAAACACAAACACACTCAAATTCACATACACTAAAAATGTCTCACAAATACATGCACACAAAGATGCTCACACACACAAATGCTCACTCATAAGCAAAATACATGTACATACATGAATGCATATGTGCACACACACGTACACAAAAACACACATAGACACAGACACACCAACACATGCATGCACACACACACACACCAACATGCACAGATGAACATGAATACAGACAAATGCATGCACACTTACACATGCATCTATACCTTTGCACACATGCACATACATTCCTACACCCACTCACATGCACATGCATAGGAAAAAACATGCAGATACATGGACACATGCATGCACACTGACATGCACATGCACAACTGCACACATATAAACAACCGCACACAATGCACACTGACATGTGCAAACATTCATGCAAACACTCATATACATGCACATATACACAATCACACACAATGCACCCATATAAATGCATATACACGCATCAATTCCACCTCATATGCACATGCTTACATAGACACAAACACACAAAAACACAAACACACACACACAAATGAACATTGACACATACACGTGCACACGAACAGACGCAAGCACACACCTTAAAATGTATACACATATACAATACAAATACAAACGCGAATGAACACATACACACATATGCACAAATGCACACATGTGAACACATGAAAACACAGACATGGACGCACACACACATGAACTCATAGACACAAATATATGCATACATATACACACATATGCACACTTACATATACACAGACTAGCACATACACCCATATAAACACTCACAAACAAACACACACACATTAACACAAACCCACACACACCCATGTTCCCACATGTGCATAAACACACATGCACACACATACACACAGATGCATATATATAACCATGTACACATGTACACTCACACACACACATACACATATGTGCTCATGTGTACACACATACACTTTTGCTCAAACACACACTCATGCATGCATGCACACACACACACACACACTTATTCATGTGCATGCATATAGATGTACACAAACAAACACCCACACACTCACACATAGATCCATTTGCACACATGAAGATACACACATATACTCAAGCATGCGCTCACTTATGCACACATAGCATAAGCACACACCCCTTGACTAACACAGCACAAACAAACATATATACATATGCACACATAGAAATCCACTTAAGTGTACACATACAAACACACAAACACCTGCACTTACACAAATGCATGCATACAAATACAAACATATATACACCAATATAAACATACATAAAAAAGATAGAAATACGCATGTAAACACACACACACAAACATAATCACATATGAATACATGGACAAACACACACACTCACACCCATATGATCACACATAAAAGCATGCACAATAGGACACACACACACACATCCACACATGTGTCCATGCACATGAACTCATACACATATACACACATAAGCAATGCATAAGCATACTCACACACACATACCCACACACTAAAAAAAACCATGCTTGCATAGACACATGCACCCACATGAACACAAACTCTCAGATGCACACATGTACACACAAACACACATGTATACACGTACACCTATAAACACACATGCATGAATACAAATACTCACTCAAACACAAACTTGTACACATGCACACACATACTCAAATGCATACACATGCACACAAATAGATGCACAAACATACATGCACATACACATATGCATGTGCACATGCCCATAGGGTTGCACACACATATGCATACATACATGCATACACATGCTCACACACATGCACACACATAACACAGAAAGGCACACAAAAACACACACACACATGCAAGCATGCAAACAGATGCATGCGCACACAGACACACACACACACACACACTCACATGCACACATAGATGCACCCACTCATATATGCACACACAAATATAAACACACTTGCACAATCACACATATGAACATTTACATAGAACCAATATACAAATGTGTCACACGCACTCATGCACACATGTACACATACTCTTGCACACACACACATGCACGAACACCCACACACACCTACATACATGAACACATACACACACATGACTAACAAACGTATGTGCATGTGCAAATATATGCCCACATAGACATACGTAAGTGCAAACATATACAAACACATCTCCCAAAATACACACACATATTCACATGCAAAATCATGTAGACACATACACACAGTGGTACACACATGCACAACACAACAACACACACACACATATAGAAATGAACTAACACACATAGGAACACACATGTAAATGCATAAGCATACACATGTAAACAAACACTCAAGCACACATGCATGTATTCACATGCAAACATACACACAATAATACTAACACACACATATGAACACACAAGACACACAAGCACACACACACGTAGCCACTTATATGCACAGAAATGCACAAATACAAAAACACATATGCTCACACAACCATGTATAAACACAAACACGCAAACAAACACATGCACACACACACACACACACCTACACATACTCAAACACACGCACACAAACATGCATACATATGCACACACACATGCACCTAAACACATACACACAATCATGCATGCATACACATGTGAACCGCACAAACGTGCATATGCACACACATTCACCCGCACTCACACACTTGCACACAATGTGCACAGGCACACAAACATTCAAATACAATGGCACATTCACTTGTGCTTGCACATGCACACGCAAACTCACACATATTCACATGCATGCACACACCGAAGCACACAAACACATGAATACACTCATGCATACAAATACAGATGGACACACACACATGCACACATACATACACACTGAAAACCATGAACATATGCACACACATAATGTGCACACATACACAAACACACACGCTCACACACACATTGGTGCATTAATAAACATTCATCAAAACATGTATACATGCACACACATACACACTCACAAACAAGCATGCATACACATGGAAATCCAAACTCAGACAAGCATACAAACAAATGCACACACATGAGCATGATCTCACACATGTACACATGAAAACATAGACACACACACATGCACTCATGCATGTAGACAAATGCTCACACACCCAAATGCAAACATGCATATACACACACACACATGCATGTGCAGACACTCATACACTCATGCTCATATACACATTCATAAACTCACATGCATATGCATGTGCACAACTCAACCACACATGCACATGCACACATGCACATACACACATGTATGCCACACATGCACATACACAATCCCCCCATGCACACACACATGCACACAAATACACTCTTGCACAAACATGCAAACACACTCACATGCACGCACACAAAAATAATTGCACATGCATAAATTCTTGAACATGTCCATACACACATAGACACACAAAGACTCACAAGCACACACATATATACTTGCACACGAACACATACACACAAAAACATGAACACACATGGTAACACGCTCGTACACACACCTATGCATGTAAGCAAGCACTCACAAACACACGTGCATGCGCACACACACAAACATGCACACACTGGTACATATACACATACATGCACATATGCATAAAAACACATAGAATAACACGTGTGCACAAACATGCAAACACATTGTAGAGACTCTTGCATGTGCACAAATGTGTAGGCATGCACATCGACACAAATGTGCACACAAACATGCTGACAAACACATATGCAAAGTGACACACAACAAACCCACAAACACATGCAAACACACAACAATGAAAATACACACACATATGCACATTCAAATGCACACATGCACATTCGCATAAAGACAAACACTCAAACACACACATGCATGTAAGTGCACAAATGCACACACACACACACACGAACATGGAACACACACATACACACATACATACATGGACACATGCCCATAAGAACAGACACACAAACATACATGCATATCGACACACACACAGATGCACTCACATGTACACACAAGCATGTGTAGCCATGCACAGAAGACCACAAGCACATGCATACACTCACATGAGCATGCATAAACACACAAATATGTATACAAACCTACACACAGATGCACTCCACACACCTATGCACTCCAAAGTGTGCACAAACATTCACACACATCTTTAAACACATGCACACACACATTAACATCTGCGTGTGCTTACATACACTTGCATAAGCACACAAACACATGCACATACACACATGCACAAACATGAACAAACATGCACACATAAACACAAATAGACACATGCATGCACCTGCACCCACTCTTGCACATAAAAATATGCACACACACACACACACATGCACATACATAAGCACACATATGCACTCACAGATGCACACACACACACACATGTAAAAGCACATGCATAAACATACACACATGCACACACATATGCATACACTCATAGACAAACACAAACACAAGCTCACACATAGAAAGAGACACACATGCATGTAGATGTACACACACACACATGGGTGTATGCATTTGCATAAACACACGCACACGCAGACACACACACAAACACACTTATACACACACATACGCACACACACATTTTAACACATACGAGCATACACCTACACACATATATCCATCATCGTGCACGCACACATATACACACAAACATACACATACACACACAGGCACACACACACATGCAAGGACACATAAACAACCACAATTCCCCTTCACAGACGTGCACACAGACACAGAAACACATACACATAAATAATGCAAGCACATAGGCACTCAAACACACACACACACACATGCATGTACACTTACACACACAACTGGATAGAGATAGAGACACATATAGACACTCACATGCACAGGCATACACACATACACTTGCACACATACACAACTACACAATTGCACACACACTCACAAACTCACACATGTTTGCATGCACATATGCACACAAGCACACACACATGAATATGGGCAACATGCACATGCACTCATACACACACATATACATAATTGCACATGTACATATGCACATATAGAAAGATGCATGTACATAATTGTATGCACACTCCTAGGCACATGCACAAACATACACACACATATATACTAACATAGATAAAGATGCATGCAAAACATATACACACATATACAAACAAGCAAACACAAACCAACACATGCACAAAGCACATGCATTCATGTGCACAAACACACACATAAACTAACACACAAATGCAAAAATATGTACACACATGCATATGAATGTGCAAACACAAAAAGACACACAAATACAAGCACACATGCACACAAAGAAGCTGACATGCACACACACGTGCACACTCACATGTAAAATCATATGTACATACTCAAAAAGACATGGACACAAACATGTACACAAAAACATGCACACACACTTGCTCACACATTTATGCACACATAGGATCACATGCATAGATACACACACAAACACATTCATAACACATAGATATGCACATGAATACAGACAAACACATGTAAATGCAAACGTACATGCATACCTTTGTACACATACACATATGCACATATTCAAACAAACATGCACATACACATATTCACACACGCTAGGGACATGTATGCACACATGCACACCTTCACACACATGCATATGCACACACACACAATAACACACACAATACACACATAATGCACTCACATACAAGCACACACAATACGCATGAACACACCACCAAGTGCACATGCTCGAACACATGCACACACCAAAATCCATAAAGAAAAACATAAAGAAACACACTAACATATACACACAAAAGCACACACCCTAAGAGTTTTGCACATGCATATGCAAACATACACAAATGCACACACACATACATATACAAAAATGCACACAGATGAGCATTCACACATAAGGAAACACACAAATATACATAAACATGGATGGACAAAGACATGCATGCACAGAAACAAACACATTTACACACACTTATACCCATGCACAGACATGCACATGTGCATGCACATAGACTTTCCCACACAAACACATGCAGAGATGAACACATATCGACAAGTGCACATGCATGCATACACAAAAGCACACATAGGCATTCACCCACACATGCACATACACACACAGATAGACATACACACAAAGATGTATGCACATATGTTGACATAGACACACATCCACAAATATAAATATGTGCACCACTTACACACATGGGCACACAAACACACAAATGTGCACACAAACACACACGTATGCATGCACATTGACATATTCATGTGCAAACATGCACAAACACCTACACAAACCCACACATACACTTGCATACTCACATACACACATTTACACATCTAGATGGACAAATAGACTTACTCAAATGCACACACACATGCATGCACAAAATAAAAGCACACCCTCTCACATGTATAGCACACAAAAAGACATGTGCAAACATGTACATGCACACAAAAAAGCCACACATGTGCACATACCCATAAACACACATATACATCCACTTACACACATATGCATACAAATACAAACATACAAATTTACACACATGTGCATCCTTAACAACACACACACATATAAACACACAAATACACATAACAACACACATGCATGCACATTCAAACATAGAAACATACATAAGCACACACAAACACACACACAACCACATACACAAGCACAAAGACACAAGGATAAAAAGACATATAAGTGTAAACACACACACACACACACACACATTTGCACATGCATGCATGCACAAACACAGGCATGCATACACAAAAAAATGCACACTATCACAACAAGCATACACACACACATAAAACACTATCATACTTAAACACATGAACTAACATGCAAAAAACTCTCATATGTATGCACACACATAATACACAAACACACATGCATGCATACACATACTCACTCAAACACATGCTTGCACACACATACACATACATATATGCACAACAACACATGCAAGTACACACATATACATGTGCACATGCACACTCACACATACACATGTATACACACACACATATTAAAAAGAATAGATAAAGACATACATGCAAACACATGCATGCACACACACACACATGCATACACAAACACAAACACTCACACACACATGCACACATGCATGCACACAAACATGCGGTAACAAACATAGACACATGTGCATAATCACTAACTTATGCATGTACAGACTCATGAACACACAAACCACACACAAATATGCCAATGTGAACATACACACTCAAACACATGACATACACATACACATAATCACTCATGCACACACACAAACACGTACACACACACCACACAAACACCTACACGCATGCACAAACATGAGCACACACACATGCACATGCAACTATACACATATACTTGTGTGCATTTGCAAAATCTACACTTACACACATACATAGGTGTGCACACACCTGCACATACATGCACACATGTGCATAATCTCAAACACACATGCAAGCACACAGACACACACATTCACACATGCACACATGCACACATGCACATGCATGTAGATGCACACAAACACATAGGTATGAAAATGCATGGCACAACAACACACATATGTAGCATACACACATGTACACAAGAATAAACACACAAAAATGCATAGAGAAACAAAAATAGAGGAAGACACACATAAATAAACACTAAGGCACACATACACAAAAGTGTATGCACACATACACAAAAGTGTATGCACACATAAACACACATGACAACATCTACATGCATGTACACACGTGTATGCATGCATATGCGGCATGCACACAAGCATGCGCAAAGGTGCCCATTCATGTACACACATGCACACACATGCATAAACATACATACACATGCAAAGACACATGTACACACATGCATGAAAAAATGCAAACACTCACACACACGTAGACAGATGCAAGAACATTTGTACACACCCTCAAAGACACAAGCAGATATACACACATGAACATACACCCACACACACGTGCGCATGCACACACATGCATACACATGAACACACACATGAACCAAAACATGCACACAAACACACACACACACACAAAAACAAACACATATAGATGCACCCACATGTGCACCTATGCACAAACATGCATACACACACATATTCTCTCATGCTCAGATAAATGCATATGTACATGCATGTGAACTTAAACATGTACACAAAGAGACACACACGTGTGCTCACACATGCACATGGAAACTCATACACACACATGTTCACACACATAAGCACTTAAACACATAAGCAAAGTGATGCACACAAACACACATGTAGACACATATGTTGACATAGACATACACACTTACAAGCATAAACATATGCATGCACACGTACGAGCACACATACACACACACACATTAGTGCACTGACAAACATTCATATACACATGCACACACACACACACATACACATACATACTCATATATAGGTATGCATATGCACAGAAAAGCACACTCAGACGAGCATATGCACACAAGTGCATACACACAAAAGTACGCACACATACATGCATGATCTCGCACATGCACACACACACACACACATGCACTCATGCATGTAGACACATGCATGCACTGATGCTAACATGTAAACACGCACACATGCATACATGTGCAAACACTATGCACACTCAAGCTCATGCACACATACAACCAAATATGTACACACACATGCAAGCATACACAAATGCACACAACGCACACATACACATGCATACATACATATATGCATGCACCCACTCACACCCATTCACACACACGTGCACGCACACACAAAAATGCACAAAAACATGTACACAGACACACATGCACATACACATACATGTACAAGCACTCTCACAGTCACATACATATGCATAGATACATGCACTCACACACACACATGCACACCATTCCGTAGACTCTCATATGCTTGCATTCACATGCACATATGCAGAACATCCACACACCCCAACACACATGTACACATACAAACACACACCCATGCAGCACACATGCACACAGACATACACAACCCGAACACACATGTGCACAAATAGATGAACAAATAAACACACATGCACATGCACACACAAACACTCACATTCACCCATGTGCATGTGCACACTTATGCATGCAAAAGCATACACCAATGCAACCTCTTACTCACACAAGCACACACACATACATACACACACACACACACACACTCACTTTCATGCTAACACACCCATACTAACATGCTGACACACACAAATTCATGTGTGTACACACAGACATGTGCACACAAACACAAAAACATACTCACACAAGCACATTCATGTACTCACATGTGCATACACATGAACTCACACACACATGAATGCATCGGCACAAACACAAACACATACACACTTGCACACATGCATGTAGACACACATGTACACAATCACATGTACATATGAGAAACACTAACCCACACATACATGTGGCCATGTCCTCATAAGCGCACACACACACACATACAAATAAAGATAGGAACATCCAAGCACATACACACATGTGCATGCTTGCACATGCACACATGCAGGTACAAATATACAAATTCACATAAGCAAACACACCACCCCGCAAACACCCATCTCCATATGCACACACATGTGCATAAAAATACATGCCCGACACATGTATAAACACATTCTCGCATAGACATGTGCACACACATGCATAGGAACATAACCATGCACAAACACTCATGTAATCACAAACATGTGCACAGTAAGTTACACACACTGACACACACATATATAGACATAGGAATGCACATGCAAATGGACAAGCATACACATGTAAACATAGAAAAATGTACACACACACACATGCATACACATATGCACGTGTGCAACAAGCATGAACATACCGAAGCACACACATGTAGTGACAAATACGTAGACACACAAATGCATATGCATAGAGACACACACACACATACACATGCACACATATACATATTTGAATATGCACAAACACACACATCCACACATAAACACTCACAATGAATTCATCTATTAATGTACACACCTAAGCTCCCATATGCACACATAAGCACAAGCACACATACATACATGCATAGATACCCACACACATGCAACTGCACATATGCACATGCACACATGCACACATATTCACATACACATACACACACATACACAAAAACACACTTAAATCACACTCAGATATACATGCATATAAATAAACATGCACAAACACATAAATGCAAGCTCACCCAAACACACATGCACCTAAATACACACAAATGCATGCACACGCACAACTACACACATACACACATATGCACACATGTTTGCACATGCATAAAAACATAATTGCATGTATGAAAACACACATGCACTCATGCACCCACACAAACAAATGCACATAGGCATAGATGTGTGCACACACCAACATGTATATGTACACACACATACACACATACATACACACACATACACAAGCATATACATGCATACACACATGTGTAGACACACATGCATGGACATGCACACATACATACCCAAAACACACATACAAAAACACACATGCACATCAAAACTAACACACATCCATACACATATGCACATGTATAGACAACACATACACATACACACACACATGCATGCAAGCACGCATGCATATGCACGCACACAACACAATACAATATGCATAAGCAAACAAACATACATAGACCTTCACAAATACTTTTGCATGCAGACATGCACACAAACACACACACACATAAATACAAATGTGCATCAGCATATGCAAGCTTGCACACTCACATGGTATGCACACATGCATGGACTTGCACATGCATACACACAAGTACACACATGTAAGAAGGTACACATACAAAGAAAATTTGACATAGACACACGTACACACTCACACAATCACATAAAAAAATAAAAAGCATGCACTCACTCCCATGCATTGATGCAAAAACTTTCTCGTGCTCATGCACACACATGCAAGCACATGGATATACACACACACACACACACGAGCGTGAGCACTCAAAAACTCACATCAATGTAGACCCAGGCACATTCACACATATAAAGATGTGCACATGCATACACATATATGCATCTACATATGCATGCACACTCACATACATACACACAAACCCACCCACGCACACATATTAGACAAAGATGTGCACACACACATATATATATGTACAAGCATGTGCACGCTAACACACGTGCGCAAACACATGTATATAGACACACACAAGCAATACAAACATGATAAAAAATGCACATGTATGCCCACACATGGGCATGAATGTGCACACATGCACAAACACAAGCCAACATGCACACACAGAGACAAACACAAATGCACATGCACATAGGAGTATTGACACAATAACACATACACACACTAACACTCACACAAGAATGTGCACAAGAGCACACAAAGACAAGCACACAGACATGCACACTCCTACACACATGTAGATATACATCACACAATCACAGATGCACAAACACAAGTTAACAAGGAAGCACACACACTCACATTAATACACACATACACAACCATGTAGAAACACATACATGTGCATGCACACACATACAAACACATATCCACTCAGACACGCACATAGGGACATACACATATGCATGCAAACACATATGTGTGCATGCATGTAAGTACATGTACATGCATGTAGAAAAGCACTTATACACACACACACACATGAATACATGAACATTTCTAGCACAGATGCATGAGTAGATACTGAGACACAAACATACATAGATAAACACACCCACACACACATGCATATACATGCACACAAAAGCACATGCTGATGCACACATTCATATGTGAACACATATGAATGAATGCACACATTCATATGTGAACACATATGAATGAATGCACACATGCAGACACATGCACAGTTGCACAAAAACACAAACACATGCATATACATGCGAGCACAATGACATGCATGCACCACCATATACACACACATATACATAGATTAACACACACATGGACACACACACACACACATTTGAATGCACACACAAACGTGTACATACACACACACACACATGCACATATGCCTACACACATGCGCACACACATAAATACACACACCCACACATGTGTATAGACAAAGGCACATGTGCATGCACAAACAAGCATGCATACCTAAATGCATATGCACACACCATCACACACACACATGGACACACGCACCAACACATTTGCATAAGCACAAACATATATGTACATGCATAAACACATAGGAACACACACACATAATTACAAATGTCCACACAAAAACACACACTTGTGCACATATGCACGTGCATGCATAGAAATAAATGTGCATGCACACACATGCACATAAATTCACACACATGCATTCACACAAACACACACAAACCCTTTTATACAAAAACACTCACACATGCATGCATGCTCATATACACACACAAATGCATAAAGACATTAACACATGCACATGACAACATACACATATTGGTATATTGATAAACACATGCATACACAAAAATGCATGCGCATGCACACATATTAAATTGCATAAATACATAAAATTGAATGAAAACATAGATTCACACATACAAACACCCACAACTGCACATAGACACACACACATACATATACACATTCATACACACACTCACACACATAAACATGCTTGCATACATATACACATATACATGTAAAGACATAAGCCCACACATACATATAGACACATGTAAAGACAAGCACACATAACCACAAACACAGACTCACATGTACATGCAAACACACCATTCATGCATGCAAATGCACACGCACACAGCCACACATGCACATAAAGACATGCATACTTGAACACTCACATACATGCATGCATGCACATACACAAATAGACACATACATTACAGATGTATATAGAAATGCACACACATAAAGTCGCACAAGCACATGCCCACCCACACCCACACATGCACATCCACATATATACACATACACATGTGCATATACATAGGAAAACATGCTTACAGGCACACACACATGCACATGCACACAAATGTACACATATGAATAAATAAACACATGCACATACACTTGTCCATGCACAAACATGGTCACAAACACACATAAAAATATACGTATGCACACACACACACATGCATATATGTAAGCATCTTAGTGCACACATACATGCACACATACATGCACACATGCGCACACATAGGAGCACATACATGCATCCATACACACTCTTGTACAAATGCATATATACATTCACAGACTACCACATGCACAAATTTGCACAAGCAAACACACATGCAAATACATGCATGTGCAAACAACATGCATGGATGTACACATGTACAAACATAAACACACTCGCACACATTGTAGATGTGTGCATATACAAACATACAGAGATGTATGTGCACAAACAAAGACATACACACACACATGCATACACATACACATGCATCTATACACACAGACACATGCACAAGTGCAGAGACTCACACATGCACAACTTCACAAGCACTTACACACACGTGCAAACACATGCTCACACACACACACACACATGTCCACACATAAATACACACTTATATGACACATGCTCACATGCATACACACATGAACACACACACATGCACACCTACACACAAGTGTGCACACACATGCATCTACATATACAGACAAATATGCACCCACGCACACAAAACCACACATGAAATGCAACACATGTGCATGAACATGCACACATGTACATATGCAAACATGATGTAGAACTCATACACAAATTGATAAGTACACACACAGAAATGCACACAGACACATATACATGAAAACACACGCACTTATGCACAAGCACCCACAAACAACTTGTGTGTGCATATACATGCACATAAAAACATGCATGCACGAACACACATATATGCATACACACACACACCCATATGTAGAAACACACTCGTGCACCCTTTCTCTCACTATACACTAATGTACATGTATGCACACACACACGCCAACACACAACCCAACACAGGAATCCACACACACACACACACGCACGACATGCATATCGATAAACAGGCACACATACACGCAAATGTGTATGCAAAGCCATACATACAAACATGCACACACAAGAATAGGCATGCACACATATGAAGTCACACACATAAAAATGCTTGCACACAAACACATCTAGAAACATCTATACACATGTGCATACATAGCATGTCTGCACACACACAAGGACATACATACACATACAAAAACACATATGCATTCACACACATGCATGCATACACACACACACACATGTACACACTTACACAAACATACATGCACACACCCACATCCAAACACATCCACACATGCATGCATGCCACACACACATGCACACAAGCTTGTCCATACACACGAATGCACATTCATGCACACACACATGTACACCCACATTTGAACAAATGCATACAGATATATAGACATGCACATATGCATACACACACCCATGCACACAAAAGCATGCACTCAAGCACACATGTGTGCACCTACACACACACACATATATGCACACACAAGCAAAAACACATGTACACATACACAAACACATATGCATACCCCCACACATATAGACACACACAAAGGAACACAAACATGCATACAAACACAAAGAAGTGCAAGCATGTACATGCATACACATGTACTTGCAAACACAAGCACAATACTCACATGCATGTCAGCACACAAAAACGTAAACACACGCATATACAAGCCCTTGCATACATGCTCACATGACCATGCTTAGACATTCACAAACATACTCGCATGCTTACACAGATGCACGCACACATGCACATATCAACAAACACACACACAAACATGTGCATATAGGCACACATGTGCACACACTCACACACTGACACATTAATAAATTCATGCACACACCCACACACTTGCACACATAAATATGCATGTACATACACTCATACTTATGCACATACCCAGCAATGCAAACTAACACTCGTGCATGCACACTTGCACACATGCATGCATGTACACACATACACACATGCATGTCCATGCAGACACATGCATACAAACACACTCACACACTTATGCATGCACATGCACTCACAAAAACATGCAGACATACTCACGTAATGACATTCACATAAACAATGAGGTGCATAGGCACACAAATGCATGGACATGCACACATATAGATATCCACACACACATACACACATTCATAAATTCAAGTGCACACACACATATACATGAACAAGCATGCACACATGATTGCAAATGCATATGCACCAACACACACACACACACACATAGAGACATACATACTTGTACATAGACATTCATACATGTGGTTCTGAACATATTGACACCCACACAAGTCCAAATACACACATGCATATACATACATATGCATAAACACAACTAACGTATACACAAGCACTCATACATGCACACACAGATGCTCAAGCACATGCATACACACACATGTATGCTCACATGAATACACTTACACACATAGGCATACATTTGCACACACATGCACACATGCCCATACATGCACACAAATGTTCACACAAAGGTACAGATAGACACACCCACACCCATGCATACATATGCACACATGCACACACACATAAGTAGACTTGCAGACACACACACATGCATGGACCCACTTACCACATGCATACAAAATCACACACACATGCACATACACACACACACATGTACTCACACACATTCATGCATATGCATGCACACACATGGACCTTTACTAATACACATGCACACATATATACAAGTACACACAAAGACACAGACACATGCACACACACATGCATGAATACAAGGATGCATGAGCATAAAAAAACACACTTATGCACACAAGTACATGCACACATATGCATGTATACTTACACACACCCATTAGAACACACAAACATGCTCGAATACATCCACACATAGACATGCACACACATACACACATGCTTGCAAACTTAGACACAAACCTGATGATACACACATATGCACACAAAAGCAAACACATGCACAAATAAAGACATGCATCAATGTGCATCCATTCAAATGAACATACGTTAACATGAACTCATGCCAACAAGCACACATGCACATGCACACTCATACACATGTACACACTCAAACACACATAAAAACAAGTATACACACATGCCCTAAGTACTCACAATGCACACATATAGGCATAAACAGACAAAATGCACATATAAAGGCTCACATACATACACACACATGCACACACATGAATATAAACATAAACACAAACTCCTATATGTGCAAACACATGCACATAGACACATATAGACACATTCACATACACATACGAAGGCATGCACACTCACACCAACACACACATTGACTCACACACACATGGGGTCCTGCACACACAGACACACATGCATATGCATAAGTGCACGTTCACTCATCGAAGCATAAATGCATAAAAAAACATATGTGCATGCATACACAAACATTAAAACACATTTGCACACACACACACACTCATGCATACATACATGAACAAATACACATGCACAAACACACACACACACATACAACACATATGCATGCACATGCACACACATGTGCATAAGAATTCACACATGGATGTGCACATACTCTTGTATACACACACATGCACACATACACACACACACACATGTACACACACATGCACATGGATAGACATGTGCAAACAAACATACCCATATATGCATAAATATATAGATGCACATAGACACACAAATACACATGTACACACAAAGCTACAACAAAACATGTACACACTTGCACATGTTCACTCAAGTACACACAAACATGCAAGCACACATGCATGTGCACATGCATGTGTGCTTGCATACATGCACATTTACACATAGATACTAAAATATGCACACATACAAGCACATTCACACAAATGTGGATAGGGACACACAATCACTCACATAGACATGCACATATGCATATACATAGATGTGATTGCACACACGTACATGTGCACACACTCACAAACATGCACACACACACACACTTACTCACAATGAGACAGACACACACACATACACAAATGTACATACACACGAATACACACACCCCACACACATGTACACAAGCACACTTTGACACACATGTAAAAGCAAAAATACATACACAAACTTGAACACACATGCACACACATATACAAATACACAAACACATACATACACATGTGTACACATATATAAACATAAACACATACACACAAACCTACATACACATGTTCATGCATATGCACACATGCACAACCAAACAAAAACAAACAAACATTCACACATAAACACGTGCACATATAAACACACACACCTACACACCCACATACATACACGTGTTCATATGTACACACATGCACATGCACATGTATATGCAAGCACGCATGCACACACTCACATAGTAATTGACTCCTATACAAACATGCACATAATCACACACACACATGTCAACACATGCACATGAACACAAAAACATGCATCATAACATACAACCAAACACACATAGACACAGACACATACACACCTATATGTAAACCAATGCATACATGTTGGCACACATACACACATAGTACACACATTCACATGCATGCACTCACACACACATGCACTCAAACACACATAGACACATGAATACATGCATATACATGCACACATAGGAACACTCACATGTACACACACACACAAATAAACATAAACATTGATGCACACATGCAAACTCATACAATCATACACACACATGTATCTGTACACATGCACACACGCACATGCATGCATGTATATATATACAAAACACACACAAATACACATACATGCATATGCATATGCACACACACACACACTTGTATGTACATACACATAGGCATGCATGCACACACACATGGACACACACAAGCTGACACATACATACATGCACATGCACCCACACATACACATATACAAATGCACATGCATGTACAGACACATACATGCACACACCCACAGACACATACACAAGAACACACATACACACACATGACCACACACACATATCAACACCCTCATGCATCACACTTACACATATTCATGCTCACACACAAACATACATAAATTTATACATGCATATGCACACATGCGTACACATACACACAAACAAAAACTTACACATACACAAATGCAAGTACACATATGCATACACATGCAAATGTACATGCAAACACATGGACACATACACTAATATGCACAAACATGTACATAAATGCATGCACACGCACAACCACACACATATAAATAAGCACATAAGTGCATCTGTATGAACACACACGTGGACACAAGCATGCATGCATAGGCACACGTTTGCACAAATGCACAAATGCACAAATGCATGCAGACACATGCACCCACACACAAAAGAATTGATGAACAAACAAGTAAGCATACACATACAATCACACACACCGACACACACATACATGCACACCCATGTACACACACAAAAAGCCATGCACATGCAAATGTATACATGCACAAACACACACAAACACATGCAAACACACATGCACATGCTTTCATACACATAGGTACACACATAAATATACACACATACAAATTCACATACATACAAACACATGCACAAATACATACACACACATGCATTCACATAGATAGATGCACTTGTGCACATGCACACATAGAAAAACACATGCACTTAGACACATGTATACACAAAAAACACACAAGCACACAAATAGACACACACATATGCACAATTACACACACACACATACATGCATGCACGTGCACACACACCCAAATGTCACACACTTATGCATGCATACACATACAAAAACACACACTCATACACATGCATACACACATGCATGAATATACACTAACATAAATGCACACACACACACACATAAAAGCACAAATGTAGTGACAGACAAATGCACAAATGTACATAATCACATGCACATGCACACAAAATGCATAAACACATATGCATAGGTATATTCAAATGAACAAACACATGAACACTCACATGCATGCACAAACACACACACACATGCACATTCATAGACACTTATACACACACACATACACACTCACATGCATATGCATGCACACAAATACACAAACATAAGAAAAAGAATGTAGATAATCACATGCATGCATATGCACATGCGCACACAACTTACATATGGACATGCACAAACATAGGCACACATATGCACATGCACCCAAACCCACACACATATGCACCCACACATGAATAAACACAGGCATAGGCTTGCATAAACACACAAACCCACAAATACACAGATATACAAGAACACATACATGTACACACACAAACACATATGCATATGTGCATGTACACACTCATGCATAGACACATATACACACACACACATGCATATGCCCACAAACACTTGCAGATGCACACAAATATCCGAACATGCACACAAACACATATGTAAGGTTATAGTCACACAAACATGCCCACTCACACACCTAGTCATACATAAACACACATGCCCATGCACTCATATTAGATATACATGCTAAAACCCTCCATACACAAAAACTCACACAAGCACACTTGCAAACACACAAAAAATCACACAAATATACACATACACATGCACATGCATAGATATATATGCACAGATATACATGCATGTGCAGACACACCCATACGCATGCACACACATAAGCCACACACTCGTATGGGTGCATAGAGATACACATTCACACTAGTATAAATGCATACACACACACATGCATGCACAAGCACACAAACTCATGCACACACAAACACATAGACATGCATCGATGCACATGCACACATACTAACAAGTACACAAACAATCACATATATGCATGCACATGCACACACACTAAGAAAAATGTGAACTTGCACACTGGCACACATGCACACTCACATACAAAAACAAGTATACATAGACATGCATGCACACACGCACACACATGTGAAAGCATGGGTACACTAATGTGCACACATGCCCACACAGACACACACACACATTCATGTATACACATGGATATACATATACACAACATGCATATAGATATGCATAAACCCATACGAGGATTTACACTTGCACATACATATAAGGATAGATAGGTGTGTGCATCCACACACATACATGTGTGTTTGCGCAAACACACACATGTGCATACACATGCACATGCATAGACACATGCACACACATACATACATCTATACACATGAACATACATATATGCACACAAAAAACACATGCTCACATGTGTGCACGTGCACACACAATAATATGCACACACATACACACACCAACATGCATGCATGCACACACACATATAGTCTCAGGTAGGCACCTCCTCACACACATAAGGACACACACACAAACATATGCATGAATAACTATGCACACAAACACATGCACACATATACATATGTCTACACACCTATTCAAATAGGCATACCCACTCTCACATACACACATGCATGCTTATAGCCACATGCACCCACCCTTATAGAAATGCATCCAAATAAATACACATGAACATAAACACTCACACACAAGCATACATATATACAAGCACACATGGACACATGCACCTAGACTCATATGCATGCACATAATTATGTGCACACATATAGGGGCATGCAAAAACACACACATATACACACTTGCACATACACACATGCACATGCATGTATGTACAACACATAGACATTCATGCATAAAGATGTGAACATAAACACACACAAATGAACACATGCACAAGTGCACACAAGCACACAAAAACATTGGTATACACACATGCACATGCACATGCACACACCTACACACACATGCACATGGTCATGTGAACCTGCACATAGACACATATAGAAGTACATGCATAGATAAGCAAACAAGCACACACACACACACACACACACTCATGCACATGCATGTACATAAATGCACATACACACTTGCACAAACAAAAAAGAGCATGTACACATGTACATTGAGACATAGAAGAAACCTGTGTATGCATGCTTTGACAAACACACACATGTGCATGCATGCACATGAACACACATGTTGAAAGACACACATATAAGTATGTACATGCATCCATACACATGAACACACACACACATGCACATGCACTTGTACACACACATGTGCCCTAATGTACACACACAAACATTTACCTACATACATATACACCCATGCACTTACACATACATGCATGCACACACATACACACCTTTGGATGCACCCCCACATAGAAATGCACTCGCACAAACACATGCATGCACATGCACACACATAAGGACACATGCATGCACAAGTAGACACAAAACACACACGTCCACTTCCACACACACACACACACACTCACATGTGCTTATACAACCACCTATAAGCGCATACATGCACCCACAATTACACATGTGTACATATTCACTCATGCACATGCACACACATGAACACGCATGCACACGTATAAGCACACATGCACAAACACATGTGCACACACACATTTACATAATTAGTTGCGTACAATTGAACACACACACATAAGCACACATATACACACATATACACACAACACACACATACATGCACAAACACATCGGTGTTAACACACACACATACACATAAACTCGACTACACACACTCATGCACACATGCACAAATACACATACACACATGCACATAAGCATGCAGACATGCACACATAGAAATATGTTCGCACACATATATATAAATACATACATGCACATACACATAGGGAAACACACATGCATGCACATGCACATATATGCACATACTCTCACACCCATACATACGTTCACACATATGCACATAGACAAACACAACTACATATGCACAAACACACATGCACACATTAACACATACACATATACATGCACTTGTACATTCAAATGTATATACATGCACATATACATGCACACACATGCATATACACATATTCACATGTATTTGCACATGTACATGCACAGTCACACATGGATGCACACACACACAAATAGACACAAGCATATACGCGTGCACATGCATATGCACACATACTTATACGTGAGTACAAATGTATGGACAAACACACACCTACAAGTGCACACACAACTAAACATGCATAAAAATGGGATCCCCCACACACACATACCCATGTACAAACACACACGTGCTTGAATCCATACATACATGCTGATGCACTCATAGATGCACATGCACACCTATAGATACAAACAATATGCACACATTTGCAAATACTCTCACATGCACACACACACACACATATGCATGCATACATAAATACATGCACATAAAACTTGCAGCTACCTATGCACACAAGCTGAAACACACATATACACACACATACACACACACATGAACACACACACACATGTTCTCACAAATATACATATTCATAAGCACTCACACATCCACACATGCATACACGAACACACATATGTTCACATGCACATGCACCGACATACACACATACATAAAGGCACACATAGACGTGCACATACATGTAAAAATATCCACACATACAAGCACGCACATACATGCATGCACATATACACACACACACATCAACATGGTCACACATTCAACACAATACATCCACATATACATAAACAAACCCATGCACATACTTTCTTATACTCACTTACATAGATGTATGCAAATAAACACATACATATATGCACACACAAATGCACACGGAGACTCACAAACACACATACGTCATTTGTGAACATAGATGCACACATGCACACACATACACACACAAAACATAGCCACACATGCACACATGTGCATATGCACATAAAAATAGATAGAAAAACACAAATGAACACACACATGCATGCAAGCATGCATGCACACACACACACATATGCAATTCACACACACACATGCAAGCATACATGCACAAAAGAAACATGGAAAAGAAACATGGAAAAATAGAAGAGGGAGGAGACAAGAACAGGTAGAAGAAAAAGGTTAGAATGGAAAGGGAATATTTGTATTTAAAAATATGTATATTATTTTTAAAATATATTGTAATGAAAATAAATTATAATAGTTTTATTATGTTTTATAAGAAAAATAAATACAATATTTATATAAAATATCAAATAAGATGCAGAAAGATAATTGTTACATAATAATTATTATAAAGAATGATTATCATAGTTATACATGCATTCAAATATAATTGAAGTTTATATTAAAATTTTAAAGTAAAATTGAAAAATTATATTTATTATTTATTTTAGAAATAAATTTTTTAATTTAAAGTTTTTTTACATAATGGATTATATGCATATTAATATTAGCATATTATAGCATGTGTTATTAGTTTATGTTTCTAATAATTCTCATAAATTAACAAAATGACGTTATTATAGAAAAAACTAAAGTAATAAATGAAATATTTAATTTAAATATCTTAAATATAAAATATTATAAAAACATTTAAATATAGAATGTTAAAAGGTGACACTAGAGAAAGGTGAAAGAAACTAAAGGGGAAGAGTTATAAGAAAGAGAAAGATTAAGAGAGAAATAAAGGAAATAGAGAAAGAAGAGAGAAAGTGAGATAGGAGATTTTGGAAGGAAAGGAGAGATAATGAAAGGTGGAGTTATAAAGTATATCATATAGACAAAAAATACAATAGAGATGACAGAGAGAGATAAAGATAGGGATGGAGAGATAAGAAAGATAAAAAGAGAGAAATATAAAGAATTACAGAGCAAGAGAGATAAGTAGAGGAGAGATAAGATAAAGAAGAGAGAAAAAATAAAAAAATTAAGGAGAGAGAAATAAGAGAAGAGGGAGAAGAACTAATTTTAATATCATTTTTTGCATTTAAACTATGTATATTATATAGTTTAAAAAATATATTGTAATGAATAATAATAATATTTGTCAAATTTTTTTATATAAAAAATTTCATTTATAATAATAGTTATAAAATAAGATATTAAAGTTACTTATTATAAATTAACTAGTTTAAAGCTAAATTTTTATACCTAAACAAGACTTCAGATATAATAGAAATTTATGCTAAAAATTAAAAATTATACGACAATTAGTAAAATATATTAGCTTGCTAGAAAAAATAAATATAAGTAATTTTTTCTATAATTTAGATGCATATCAGATAACATGTGTATTAATATTAACATGTTATAAAATATGTTATAATATGTTCTTTAATAATACTAATATATTAATTTAATAATTTTATTATAAAAATAATAAACTAAAAAATTTTTTACATTAAAATGATTTACATGAAAAATATTTTAACTAAAATTTGAAGAGAGAGGAGAAGTGATTAAGGAAAAAGGAACAAGAAAATAAAGCGAGGTAGATATAGTTAACATGGAGTTAGAGAAGGGAATGAGGGACATAAAAAATAAGTAAAGACTTTAAAAAATTAATAATAATTAAAAGAACTAAATTGAAATGTATAAAATAACAAATATAATTATGTCATTTTTAATAAATATGTGTATATTACAAGAACCAACTCTTATTTATTAGAAAAATGAATGCTCTCAAAAAATATGTTCAACATGTAAACATCTTAAAAGGACACCTATCCCAATATTATTCTTGGCCAAGCATGCTTACTTTTGAGTTCTTATGAGATCCAATTCCTTAATATTCGTGTTGTTGAACGCATACACAAAAGAAAAAATAGGTTTGACTATTGTCTCTAAGATAACAAATAATGCATATATTTTAAAAACATTGTTTAATGTTTATTATGTATTTCATGATATGTACAAATTTTAATAAATTAATCGTATTAAATTAATGAGAAATTATATATATTGCACATTCCTTTAAAGAGGTCATTCATACAAAAAATTGTTTTGGCAAAATTATATTTATTAGAAATAAAAAGAGAATTTTTATATATTATTAATAAAAATAATAAAATAAAATTTTTATTACAATTATTTCTTAAATTAATTAGTTTAACTACATCATTATGTTTACTAAAAAACAAAATTATATATAACACAAATTATTATACTTGTAAATTTAATATTATCTTATTTTTAAAAATAAAAAATATCATTAAATATATAATAAATTTATATTTTTAATGCATTTTTTAATATAATATATAGTAATATATGTTATGGATATGATTAATATTTTACTATTAATACAACATAAATAATAAAATAATGAATTATATTTTACATTCAAAATGTAAAACGAGTGAATTCTTAATAATAGAAAAAGAAAGTGGAAAGAGAAATCAGCTTGTAGAAGTACACGAGAAACATATGGAGAGGTAAGATAGAGTTAGAGACAAAAAGATTGATAAAGGGAGAAGAGAGACGATAAATGAAAGGTTAACATTTGCATTTTAATCAATATATACATTTTTTTTCTAAAAATATATTGCAATGAAAAAAATTAAATTTGCCTTATTATGATTTATTTAAAACATATTTTTTTATATTACTTATAAAATAATTTGTGACACATTAATTATTATAAAAGATGTTTATCATAGTTAGAAATGTGTCTAACAATAAATGAAATTTGAATGAAACATTTTCCAAAACAATATTAAAAAATAAATGGGCTAATTTTTAAAGAAATAATTTTTTAAATTTTATTTATAATTTGGCTGCAAAATAGATTATATGTAGATTAATATTAGCATATTATAACATATGCTATAAGCATATGTTTCTAATAATTTTAATAATTTAAATAGAAAATGTTATTTTAAAAAAGATAAAGTAGCACATAAAATATTATACTAAATCCTATTATATGCAAAATATTTTAACACATATCAAAGGTGGGAATAAGAGAGAGTGAGGAAGGAGAAAGAAGGAAGAAAAATAAGTGGTATGGGATAAAAAGAAGACACGACACAAGAGTTTATTAAAGTAAATGTGGGCCAAGTAAAAGCATGACACAAAGTGTAGAGAGAGTGTGACAGAGGGCTTTGGATCAAAGTGAGGGATAAAGAGAGGTGGAGTGAGATAATGTATTGTATGGATAAAAATAATAATTGAGAAGAGAGAGAGAATCAAAAAAGAGATGGAAAGATAAGGAAAGATATGAGGCAAAAATTGAATGACCTAAAGAACAAGAAAAAGAAGAAGACATAAAGAAGGTAAAAAAGGTAGAGATAATAAATAATAATGTAAAAGAGTGACAAATGATGAGAAAGAGATAAAGGAGAGATAAAGTGGAAAAAAGAGAGATAGGAGAGACAAATAATAGAAAAATAATAAGATAAAGAAAGAAATGATGACTATTAAAACAATGATAAATAGAAGAGAAAAATAATTAAAAAATCATATTTTAAGAAAAACAAATCCTTTTGTGACAATTTTTTTATTGATAATATTTAAATAATATATTAACCATTAATTCAATCTTATTATATTAATATTAATAATTTTTAAAATTATTTAAATAATAAATAATATCATTTATTTTAATTTATTATCTTCATATAGTATGTTATAGATTATAAATATAAATAAAATTTCATATTAATGATATAATGTAAGGTAATATATGTCATATAATATGTTATAATGATAAAAAAATTTGTGCACATCATTTGTATATTGTTTTAACAAAATATTAGATCCACTTTGTTATGCTTTATAGATGAAATGTTGGAAATTACTAAAGTATATTAAAACCTTTATTTTTTAAATCATATTAAGGACTATATTTAATACCACAAAAGCTCTTATTTATTAGAAAAACTATTGCTATGAGAAGATTTGTGCAACCCAAGGACTTCTTAAGTGGTCACCCATGCCAAAACTACTTTTGTCAAGCATGGTTAAATTTTTAGTTACAATGACATTTGGTGCTGTAATGTTAATGTAGTCATGCACACATGCAGAAGGTAGAAGATGCGCTTCTATGACTAATGCCCCAAAGATTTTTAATTATTTCGAAATTTTATTAATTAGCATGTGTGTACAACTTCAAAAGATTTTTTATTATGTTTGTAATAATATATTCCATTGCTAATAATTTATTTATAATTAATTAATAAGAAATTATGTATATTATTCTTTTATTTAATATGAAAATTCACACATAAGAACTCTTTTCACTAAATTATATTTTTTATAAAGTAAAAAAAATTAAGTAGCATGTTAGTTATGAATAATACAATATGTAATAAAAGTTTTCTTTTAATTATGATTTATATTTTTTTAATGGAATCTTTAGGTACACTAAAAAAATTGAATAATAAATGTTACAAATTATTATAAAGTTAAAATTACTGTTTTTCTCTTAATTAAAATAAATTAAAAAAGTCAACTTTTTTTTATCATAGACATATTTTACCTATGCATACTTTGACAACAATATATCTTAAAAAATAACACACACACACACACACACACACACACACACACACACACACACATATATATATATATATATGATTTTTATAATTTTCTTAGTATATATGTACTATTAACAAGAAATGTTATGTATTAAATATTATAATAATATGTGCATCTTGAGAAGTTTATTAAGTATTATAAATTATTTGAG
Organism: Vanilla planifolia; assembly: GCA_023846275.1. Taxonomy (NCBI): domain Eukaryota; kingdom Viridiplantae; phylum Streptophyta; class Magnoliopsida; order Asparagales; family Orchidaceae; genus Vanilla; species Vanilla planifolia. The sequence continues at coordinate 378,078 of JAIUJO010000251.1, read as the reverse complement.
CTGAAAAGGTGACAGTGGAGATGGAGATAAACCTATCAAAATAGAGAGAAAGTCATATAGAGATAAGTGAGATAAGATGAAAATAGTGATACATAAAGAAGAGGGATATGATAAAAAGAAAAGGAAATATTGAAATTTTATGTGATGTATACTTATTTTTTTAAAAACCCATATAGTAATGAATAATAATTATATTTATATTATTTTATTTTACAAAATATAATTACATGTGTAATATTAAGAAAAAAGAAGATATTCAAAGTAAATTACTATATATTAATTATTATTAACTTTGTTTATTATTGTTATAAATAATTTGAAATTTAATTAAAATTTATATTAAAAATTTAAAAAAATTTATTATAATTAAAAAAATATATTTTATATTTATTATGATATAATATAATTGAGTTTTGTTATAACTTAGATACATAGTATATTTGATGTATAATAGATATTATGAAATATGGAGTTTTAAGAAATTATTTGTATATTATCAAGCACATAAACTTCAACAATAATGTTTTACTTTTTTATACAAGTTATAAAATATTCTAATACAAATACTTTAGTTATATTAAACTAATAGAAAATTAAGTATATTATTAATTCTCTTGTAGCAAATATTCATAGATAAAACTTATTTCCATTAAAGTTCAATTCTTATAAAATAAATTAAATTATTTATTAATTATAAAAAGTATATTTATTTATTTTTTATTTTTAAAATATATATTTAAATACATAAAATAAGAGAGTTCTTAACTAAAGAAAAAGATGGTGATGATGGAGAAAATTATATTAGAAGAGAGTGAGAGATATGGATAGTTATGAGAGAGATAAAACATATTAGTAGAGAGAGAATAAAGACATGATTGAATGAAGGGGAAAAGAAGAAGAGAGAAACAAAGAAGAGAGAAACAAAGAAGAGAGAAAAAAAAATAGATGAGTTAGAAAGAATATATAACAAAGTGAATGATAAAAATTAAGAATATATAGCAAGAAAAAACAAAGTGAGGTAAGGGTAATTGAAAGAGAGAAAATTTTAGAGAAAAATTAGTGAATAATAATAGAGAGAGAAGAAAATTTTAAAATATAAGGCTTATTGACATAAAGGGAAAGAAGTGAGAGAAATAATTATATAAAATACATATCTAAATAATTAAAATTAAAAAAATCTTAAAATTAACTTGATAAAAATATTTAATATTAATTATTATTTTATTAAAATAAAAATTCAAAGCATTATAGTATTTTAATATATTAAAAATGCTTAAATTATATTTCGTCTATATTTTTAATATTATTTTGTTAATGATTCTAACTTAAAAATATAAAAAATAAAAAATTAATATCATTATTCTAGATATTATTTTCATATAAGATAATATTAATAATAAACTAAAAAATAATATTTTTTGTTTATGATAAAATGCTTGGTAGTTTAAGTTACATAATATAATATTATTATACTAAAAAACTTTTAAAAGTTATGTTGTTGATACGAGCTACATTTACCAAAATTAAATTATATTAAATTTTTAAATTTTTTTTTATTATATGAAGTTTTACATTTAATTCTATTTGAAAATAATAATGATATTATAAATTTCATATCAATTCAAACATATTTTCTTCATACTACATAATATAAATAATAAGTATAAATAATATTTTATATACATGATATAATTTTAAATATTTAATGTTATACATTATATTATTATTTTAGTGAAAAATATTTATAAAAAACATTATATACTATTATAAATTTATATAAATTCTAATTTATTATTGGTGATATAAGTTATGTTGCTTATAACTAAATTTTATTAACTTTATTATTTTGAAAAATAATAAGATGTGCTATGTTTAATACTATATTGAAATTATTATTATATTATAATGTTATTATAAATGAAAATAACAAAATACATATGATAAAATATCATTCACAAATATGTTATTTTTTTATATTAACATATTATTGAAGTAAGTTTCCATTCATTAGAAAAACAAATGCTGTAAAAAAAATATGAGCAACATTAGTTCTTCTGATTTGTTACCCATCCAACTATGTGTCTCTCCCAAGTTAAAGTTTGCATTCTAATAAGATCCAAACTATAAAGCTAGTGTGCTCACACATGCATATAAAAGCTTGAAAATCTTGTGTTATTATTATCCAAAAAGAATGAATTAGTGAAGAAACATTTGTATATTATCCTTGTTATACACCTTAAAAAATAATTTTACTATTATTATATGTGTCATAATATTTTCCCATATTAATACCTTAATTATATTTAATTAATAAGGAATTTTGTATATTATTATTTCTCTTAAATCAAACATTCATACAAATTTTTATGGTAAATTATAGTTCTTATAAAAAATTTAAATTATTTATTAATTATAAATAGAAAAATATATTTATTATTTCAAATATATATTAAAGTGTGTAACAATGAGAGATTCCACAACTTATATTAATTGAAGGAGCCAAAAAAAGATAGTGGTGATGCGTTAAGCATATGGGAAGAGAGGAAAGTCATGAAAAAATAAGAGTGAGATAGAAAGAAAAATATTAATAAAAAGAGAAGAGTAAGATGATTGATTGAGGAGAAGGGAAAATGAGAGGATAGAAAGAAAAGACAAAAATAAAATAAATAACAATATGAAAGATAGAGAATTGAGAAAATGTTGTGAGATAGAAAAGAGACAGAATCAGGGGAAGAGAAAGAGATAAAGAATGTGAGATAAATAAGAAAATTATAAGACAAGATAGATGAAAGTGAGAAAATGTGAGAGCTATTAAGATAAAGAGAATGAATCGAGTGAAATAATTAGATAAAAGTAATATCTTACTAACGTAACATATAATTTTTAAAGTGTATGTTGACTATTAATTTAATATTATTTTATTGACATATAATTTTAAATGTTAACTAAATAATAAAAAATATTACTATTATCAAATAATATTTTTCATTATGTAATATAGATAAAAATATATAAGAATTCAAGTTGATATCAAAATTTTATGTGGTTTATTTTATTTAATATATTATTATTATTTTAAAATTCTTTATTTATAGTAATTATATTTTATGATTGATATATATAAAAATTATATTCTATTATACTTTATCTAAGTTATGTCTCAAAAAGTTAAATTATACAAAAACTTTTTATTTTATTTAACTTTATTGATTGAAATATTTAATACTATGTAAAAATGATAGCAATGTTATAAAGTTCATAATAAAAAGAAATAACTAAAATTTAGATTGTAAAATAACTTTGAAAAATATGTTATTTATAATTATTAACATTTTACAAGTTCAATTATCATTCATTAGAAATACAAATCCTATAAATAAACATGTACAACACAAGGATTTCATAATAGGTAACCCATTCAAGTAAAATAAGTGTGCAAATCCCACAAGAGTGATAAATAGTGGATTTTAAAATTTGCTAATTTTGGATCATATTTAGTTTTTGATTTTGTTTTATAGAAATGCATTTTATTATGGAAGAAAACTATGATTATATATGTAGATATATAATTTTAATGACTAAAAAATTAAAAAAAATTAAATTTATAAACATAACTTTTTGGTAGGGTGATTCAATCTAGGAATAACATCATCCCTTAATTGAGGTCTAGAAAAAGTCCACTATTAAAAGAGTTATAGTTTAAAGTTTTTTCTAATAGTTAACCTTGAACTTGAGTTTCTTTTGTAATTTTCCTCCAACCTACTAACTTTTGTGTGTTTAATTAGAACCCAGCCTTTTAAGAGCTTAACACTAACTTTGTTTTTTATGAGATCAAATAGAACTCAAGCTTTCACAAACGTCAAGCTTCCCAACACAAAAAAAAAAAGAAAACATAACAAAAAAACATTTTGATAAAGAAATATATTTTTCATATCCTTATTAATGAGTAGAGAGGCAAAAAAGAACACAACATTATGAAGAAAAATAGTAAAATGAAAGCTTAGAATATTTAGCCTTTGATGGAAGAATTTTAAATTTTTAGTATTAATAGTAATGTGTTGTTGCCTAGAAAATCTACACAAATGCAAGATCATGCAGCATTTTTTGAGATCTTAAATTATTGTTCACACTCATTAGATGCTCAGTAATAATTGTTGGATTTATATAAGAAAATATTTATCATAACCATTAGAAAATTAAGAAAAAATAATTTTGAAAGCTACTACAAAGTGGCTTAAAAAGTTTTTCCAAACTTCATAAATATATTTTTTTTAAACGATTATGCAATTAGCCATTACACAAGATCAACTAGGGTTAATTGATAAGATTAGAGAGGTTCTTGACCATGAGATCAAATGTCATAATAGTAGATGAGTTGTGGATATTTGGATATAGAAGGAATAAATCTAGGCCATCTAATCGCTTCATATGAGATTTGGATTATTCAATTTTAGTATTGGTAAAGATAGGAATGATTTGAATCATAGGATTAAAACAATAAGTGATACTGCCCATCCAATTCAAGGATAAATTGTTTTAAATTAAAGAAACAATAATGGCCATCTAATGAACCTAGATGTGAACTTGGCCATCTAATTTCAAGCCAACAAGAAGCACTTATAATGGATGAAATGTCCATTGTCGAATCAATGATTGATTGTTCAAAAATAATGCACACTTTAGTGATAATTTCTTGGATTAAATTTAGTCCAACATTACCATAAAGAACTTTTGTTTTCTTTTTATATTAATGTTCATGCATAGTTATTGTGAGTTGAAATTGGAACTGGCTTACCCTTGTGTGCTTTAGATTTCATCACCTTTGGGCTACTCTTTTTATGCAAGTTTGTAACATGTTTAAGGGTCTAACTTGACTCATTAAATACTTGATTTAAGTTATAACTTGCTTGATCTTTCCTCTTGCTTACCTTAGCTAGTTTAGGATCTAGTCTCTAACCTTGAGGCTTACTAGGACATTTTAAGCTTGGTTGACTTAAGTGTTTTGCACATGGGCACATGATTGTGATGTTGTTTAGGAATTATTATTTTCATTTTTATAATGATGAAACTTTTAATAAAATTATTTATTCTAATTTAATAAAACTTTAACAATTATTCTAACATTTAATTTGGTAAGAACGAATGAGTTGGATTTGACCTAATAAGGAGACTAAGGCACTAAAAAATAAAATCCTATACATTTATTAAATTAAAGGAATGATTGAAGAATCGAATGCTTCTATAGTATTTAAAATTGATTACAAATAGAGAGATGTCTTATGGTTTAAAAATCAACAATCTAACATTCTATTTTGTAATAAAAAGAAAGATTTTTCATATTTCACATAAATGACTTCATTCCTTAATGCTTAATGACACTCCAAGGTACTTTAAAGGGTACTAATTCACCATCTTTAGAAGTGCGATAACTTGTTTCTCATAATTAAATGTAATTCATAACAAACAAATTTTTTAAAATAAAAAACTAAACATTTATGCCTTACCTTATCAAATAGAAGGATGACCTGACATGCATCATAATGTTACTCTAAGCCAAGCAAGCCTGATTTTGGTGTTCTAATATGATATATTGCTATAATGTTGATGTTGTTGCATAAGAATAAAAAAGATAGAAAATCATACCTGTGTGATTATAGTCATGAAAATAATGAATTGCTAAACATTTCATAAATTATTATTCATAAACACTTTTAAAGATAATTGTATTTTAATTTTATGCCATAATATAATCTAATAAAAGTAATTTAATAGTATAAAAATAATAAATAATTATTTTTTACTATTATTTTAAAATAATATATGTTTATAAATAAGAATTATTTCTATTAAAATTTAATTCTTATTAATTAAAAAATAAATAATATTTGTTACTAATCAATATTGAAATATATTTTTGTTTTTAAAATAAATATTAAAGTTTGTAACATGTGGGATTTCATAAATAATCTTACTGTGAATCTAAACAAAGAGATAATAATGCATGAGATAAGTTTACAAGAAAACAGATAGTCATTTTTGATAGAGAGATAGAGAGGAAAATATTAATAGAGGGAGGGGAGAGATGTTGAGTGAAGAGAAAAAAATGAGAAGTGTGAGATAAAGAAGATAGAGAAAAAATATAAAGTGAGAGAGATAGAGAATTGAAAAACTAATGAGAGATAGAAGAGTGAGAGGGTCACGTGAAGACAAAGAGATAGGGAAATTGGAGTCAAATAAAAGAAACATTTTGAGTAAAGAAAGTAAGAGAATGATAGTGTTTATTGAAATAAAGAGAAAGAAGAAAGAGAAACAATTAAGTATAAGTTATATTTCAATAATGTAACTCATAATATTTGTTAATATTAACATGTTAAACTTATATAATATTAAATTTTTATCTTAAAGCAACAGTAATTAGAGTTTTGTCACGTTGTGTTAAACTAGAAATATTTAAGTTAGATGTTTGCATTAATTTATTATTATTTTTTAAATGGATATATTTTAAAAAATTATCTAAATTATATATGATATCATTATTATAAGAAAATAGCTTAATTTGAAGAGATATAGATAATAAAATGAACACTATTTTACATTGATTTCAAACATTTAGGGAAATCATATACTATATTATTATTATGTTAAAAAACTTTTATTTAAAACATTTATGTAATTTTATAAACTGTATATAACTCTAATTTGTTGTAGTTGATATAAATTATTCCTATCAACATTAAATTGTACTAAAATTATTATTTTATAACATCACTTGAAGTGCATTACTTAATTCCACAAATTAATAACTAATGATGCTATGAAATCAATATTATTAAGAAATAACAAAATTGGAAACTTCAAAATATCATTCATAAATATGTCATTTATGAATATTAACATATTATAAAGATTAACTATCATTAATTATAAAAAGGAATGTTATGAAAACTTATGCACAACATGAGGACACCTCAAGAGATCACTCTTCCCAATAATACTTTTCCTAAGCATGCTTAACTTTAAGTTCTAATGAGATCTAATGCTATAATGTTGGTATGGTTACACTAGCATACAAAAGCCAAAAAATCATACTTGCATGCTGAATGTCGTAAAAAGAAGAACTATTCCATTAATTTATAAATTATTGTATATTTACACTTATAAAAGTAACTTAGTTTTGTTATATATGCCATAATATAATAAAATATTAATGTTTTAGATATATTAAATTAATAAGAAATTATGTTTAACATTATTTCACTTGAAGTAAATACTCATGCAAAAATTATTTCATCTAAAATATAATTCTTCTAAAAATACTTAATTATTTATTAAATATAAACAACAAAATATATTCTATTATTCAAAAGTTATGTTAGAGTGTATAACATATGAGATTTCTTAATTAATAATGAGAGAAAAGAGACATGATTAAATAAGGAGAAGATAAAAGGAGAAGAGATAGGAGATAGACTAATAAATAGAATAAATTAATAAGTTAAACAGAGGGGAGAATAAAGAAAATAGTGAGAGATAAAAGAAAGAGGGTGAGCAGAAGATGAAAAAATAGGGAAGGGTAGACAAAAAAAAGATTGATAATACGAGGAAGAAAAAAGTGAGAAAAATGAGAGAAATTATTAAAGAAGAGTGATATCTTAATATTTTTAACTTCTAAATTTATTAATATTATCTTCGTAAAATTTAAAAAATATTAAATATTATTTAAGTACAATAAAAACTAGAAATTTTGTAGTATTTTGATACATTATAAATGTTTAAATTTATATGTTGATTATTATTTGAATATATTTTATTTATCCATAGGATTTAAAAGTTTATTAAATAATTAATAGTTCCATTATTATAAGATATTATCTTAATATGACATAATATAGGAGATAATTATGAACAATTTTTATATTGATTATGTAATTTAATTTTGAGATAAATAAGAGAATGATGAGAGAGAAAAAATTGAGAGAATGTGTGTGGTATTAAGATAAAGAGAAAAAAGTAAAAAATAATTACAAAAATGTTGTCATAAATTATCTTATGTTTTTAATTCAAGACTTATGTAATCTTTACCTTGAGCTATATAATTTCAGCATGAAAATTTTCTTAAAATTAAAAGGTAATTTATAATTATTTATTCTTGTTTACTTTGACAGTTAAGACTAATTGTAAAGATGTTTTAATTGAGGCAAAACAAATTTCACTAAACTCATCTTAACCAATTTTATCCAAATATATATTTATTTACCTATTTTAAATTATTTTATTTCCTAGTATTTTGGCATGCTTTATTAGGCATTTTAATTTAGCATGAGTTGATGACTTGGGACCTAGCATTCAATGTTCTTAGTAACATAGAATGCAACTTTCTTATATAAAGTTTCTCACTTCATCGTATTTTTTAATTAATTGGGCTATATTACTACGAAAGTCTAAGTCTCCTCTTATGCAGCCTTTAGATCCCTTTGATTTTTTAAAATAATATTGCTACAATTTATCTTATTCTTGTTTTAATATACATGACATGACATCATTACACACATCTCGATGAGGCTCAATTTTGATAAATATTATTTTTTAATATTTCAAATATTTTATTTTGTAAGATTTTAGTATTCTTCATGAGGGATTTTGATTCTTACTTGATTTAATGATCAAGGATGTTACACAAAACATCTTTAGCATTTTGGACTATAACTTTCCTTTGCAATGTCTTATTAATTCAAAATTCTAGCTTTAATGTTTTTATGTTATAATGATTCAACTAATGTCCTGTTTTACTTAATAAATATTTAACTAAATTTATAAATTTAATTTGTTATTATTTATGCCTATTTTATGTTATCACTCAAAATAATTTTAAATGAGGTCAAATTATAATGAAATAGGTGTCATTTCACTCTTTGTGGCAAGCTCTATACAATTGAATATTTACCTCTACATTTTTGAATATTTTTTTAAGGGTTTGGGCACATTTTATCAGTCATTCAATTTATGCATGATTTAATCATAAGAATGTTATTCTCAATCTCCCTAGTTTTTTGAATTCAACTTTATTGTATAATTCATCTCATTTCTTTAAATAGTTTTCTTTTATTTGGTAGTATTACCATATACTCTAAATTTTTTCTCATGTGACATTTATTTCACTATGATTTGGTTATTTTATATTTATTGAATATATATCATTCTAGTTTAATAAATATTTATTTAACATTAAAACAAAAAATTATTTTCATTTGAACTAATTCAATTTTGTCATATTATAAAGCATTTTTTATTTGAGTTTTATTTGATGATTGAGGATGCTACACTCCATCTCTTGAATATCTAGGAGTGCACTTTTCAGCATACCTTTCTCTCGTTTCTTTTAATGTTTTGCTTTGATTTAGTTCTCTTACTATATAACACAACATCTTCTATCATGCGACATTTACATCACTTTTATTTTGTACCTTATTTAACAATTGAGAATGTTATACTCAATCTCCTTAGTATCTTTGAATGCAACTATCATGAGCATTTTATCTCCTATTTTCTCAATGTTTTCATTATGATTTATTTACATTACTTTTAAACTCTAATTGTTCTCTCTTATAAAATTTACAAGTCTTTGTTTTGTTAATTACATCACAAAACTTTATCTCGTTGGAGCTTTAGCACATATTTTCATTACAAAAAATGATCATTTATTTTCATTTATGCTTATTTACTTATATTATTTTTGAATATTCAAAATGATTTCCATTTGAGACAAAAAATGTCATTGGACTCCTCTTAATTAGCTTTACCACATTTAATATGTTTTTTAAAATAATTTATTTCCTTTTTTTTCTATGCTTTAAAAGATATTCAAATTTATGCATGATTTGAAGATTGATGTTGTCGCACACGATCTTCTAAGCTTCTTGGAATGCTATTTTCCTATACAATTCATCTCGTTTATTCGAAGTTTTTACTTCAAATTTGTTATACTAATATATAACTATAAATCTATTCATATGTGAAATTTATATTGCTTTCATTTAGTTAAATTATATTACTAAACTTTATCTCATTTACGCTTTAATATAAATTTTTTTAATATTAAAATAATAATACTTTATTATTTATGCTTCTCTAAATTTTAATTTACATTAAATCAAGACATGGTCCGACTGAGATGAAACAATCGTCGTTTGTCTCATTTTGATGAGGACTATCAAATAGCATATTAATGTCAATATTTTATATATTTTATTTTTTAAAGTTTTTGCATGCTTTCAAAGGCATTTTGTTCAGACCTAATTTAACAATTAGTTATGTTACACTAAATCTTCTTAGCAATTTGGAATGAATTATTCTATACAAATTATCTCATTTTCTAAAAGTTTTTGTTTAGTAAAGTTATATTACTATGTATTTCTAAATTTTCTTTTGAGTGATATTTAAATTACTTTGCATTTGATTACATTCTATTACACAAATTTATACAAATTTAAATTAATATTTATTTACTATATATTAAAAAAATAATAGATTATTATTTGTGTTTAATTATTTTTTAAATTCATTGTAATTCTAAATAAGGTTAAATAAAGACAAAAGAAATTCCATCACACTCGAATCGGTAACCTCTATCTAATAAAATATTTAACTTTATATCAGTAAATACTTCATTTTTATGCCTTTTAGTATGCTTTTTTTAGGAATTTTTTTTTGTAGATGATATAATGATTAATGGTACTATACTTGATCTCATTAGTACATTGGAATCAACTTTGTCATACAATTTAATTCATTTTTCTAATATTTTGCTTTGATTTTATTGTTAGAAAGAGCAGCACTCAATCTCTTCTCATGTGACTATAAAACTGATTTGGTTTAGATACATTACATTTTAATTTATCTTAATTTAACTTTAATATAAATTTAGTTAATCATTAAAATAATAATTTTTTATTTATGATTATTTAAATTTTTACATCACATTAATTCCAAATAAGACTAAATGAGATAGAAGAATGTCTTTAGACTAGTCTCAATAGGCATTTACAACTAAAACTTTATTTCTATATTCTTAGATATTTTATTTTGTCAAATTGTTAGCTGCTTTATAGAACATTTCTAATTATCTTTGAATTACGGGTTGAGGATATTGTACTCAAGCTCTATAGTATCTTGAAATGAATCTTCCCCTTACAATTAAACTCATTTATTCAAAAATTTCACTTTGATTTTGTCATAGTGCATTGATTTAATATATCTCATTTAGTCACTAATATGCATTTACTAAATCTTACAATAATAATTTATCATAATTTATATTTGTTTATTTTGGCAATGTGTTATAATTCTCAATAATGTCTAATTGAGACAAAATAATAGTCATTAAACTCAACTCAATAGACTTTATCTAATTTATTTTTTATTTTTATGTTAATTAAAAATTTAATTTTGTGAGTTTTAATATGATTTTTGATGCATTTTAATTCATGCATGTTATGATAATTGGGGATATTATACTAAATCTCATTAGTATCTTAGATTGTAACATTGTAATAAATTTATCTTATTCTTTCAAATTGTTTGCTTTAATTTTGTTGCAATATTATGTATGACTCAGTCTCCTCTTATGTGATCTTTAAAATGATTTGATTTACTTATATTACATTTCTTAATGTAAGACATTTCAAATTTAATATAAATTAACTTAATGTTAAAATCATAATTTAATTTTGTTTATGCATATTTGATTTTGTGAATCACTTTAATTCCAAGCGAGGTTCATCGAGAGAAAACCAACATCTTTGCACTCATCTCTAAATGTTCTATTCAATTAAAACTTTATTTCTATTTTATTAAATATTTTAGTTTGTTAAAAGTTTAAAGATTTATGAAACATTTCCAATCAATCCTTATTTTTTCATAGTGGATGTTGACACATTCTTATTAGTATCTTATAATTATGCTTTCACCAATAATTAATCTCATTTCTTCAATGCTTTCATAATGATTTAATCATAATATATTGCTATAATTTATCTCTTTTTTTTATATATGCATGTGTACTCAATATTAAAATAATAATTTATAATTATTTATTCTTAATTTTTTTAAATGCATCGTGTTTTTAAATGACTTCAATCAAGTCAAAACAAAAATCATTAGACTCATCTCAATGTGTTTTATCAAGTTAAATATTCATTCATGAATTTTTAAATATTTAATTTTTTTAAATTTTTGTAGATTTCCTAAGACATTGTAATTTAGGACTGATTTGATGATTGAGAATATCACACAGTCTCTTTAGTATCCTAGAGTACATATTTTGCACATAATTTTTCTTAATTCTTCAACCCTTTTACATCAATTTGGTTATGTTATTTCAAAACTCTAATTCTTCTTTAGTGTACCCTTGACTTTCATTTAACCTAGTTAGATTATATTATTTCAATTTACCTCATTTTTTCATTAATTTTAATCTTTTTCAAATTAAAAAATAAAAACTTATAATTACTTATGTATTTTATGTGGTAATTCCTTGTAATTTCAAACATAATCTAATCAAACCAATTTTGTTGGACTCTTCTCAATGAGCACTATCCAATTCTATAGTCATTATACATTTCTATATATTTCATTTTGTAGAGTTTTAGCATGAAATAATACATTTAAAGTTATACATGAATTAGTGATAAAGGAGTTTGCTTCCAATATCTTTATTTTCGTTGTTTCAAATTACATGTAAAATTTATCTCATTTCGTCAAATGTTTTACCATGATTTGGTTATAATGCATTGAATCAATTTATCTCATTTTCATTTAATATATGTTAACTTAACAATAAAGTAATAACTATATATTATTTATGTTTAATTACTATGGTAATTCGTATTAATTGTAAATGAGGACCATTAAAGACAAAAGAAATATCATTAAACTTGACCCAATGAGAGCTATCATATTAGATATCTATTTTAATATTTTTAACTAATTTATTTTATTATTATTTTTTACATATTTTGAAACAATTAGATTCTGCATGATGTGATGATAAAGTATGTTTCATTCAATTAATATTACAACTTGTAGAACAACTTTCTCAAACTATTTATTTTATCTTTCAAATTTTTCAGTTTGAAACTCTGATATTTCTATGTAACTCTAAATGTCTTATCATGTGTCCTTCATATCACCTTCATTTTGCTAAATTATATTTCTTTTATTTATATCTTTTTAGCTTTAATACATTTTTTTAATGTTAAAATACTTATTTATAATTATTTATTCTTTTTTCAGTTTAAGAAATCCAAATCATGTCCAATCAAGACAATAAATTTCATTAGACTTGTCTCAAAGAGTATTATCATTAGTTTTGACAAGCTTGGCAAGAAATTTCTATTCATGGTAGAATTGATGTTGAGGTTATTGAACTTGATGTCCATATTTTTTAATGCAACTTTCATGTGGAATTTATCTCATTCCATCTTTCATGTGGAATTTATCTTGTTCCATGAAAAGCATCTCATTGAATTGGATATATTATGTTACTTCAATTTATCTATATATAGCTTTAATGTACATATTTACTTGCTACTGTAATAATAATTTATTATTTTTTTATGTTTCCTTAAATTATGTAATTCATAGGAATTCTAAATGTGGCTTGATGAAGATAAAACAAATAGCATTGCACTTGTCTCAATGTGCTTTATCCAATTAATTATATATATATTTTTTAAAATATTTTATTTTCAATTATTTTAGGATGCTTTGTGAGACATTTTGAATCATAACATATTTGATTATCATGGATATCATAAAAGATCTCCTTAGAATCTTTGAATGTAACTTTGCCATGTAAATTATCTCATTTTTTTCAATTTTTTTGCTTTGATTTTGTTGTATCACTATTTAACTGTAAATCTGCTCTCATGTGACAATTATATCATTTAGATTTGGTTATATTACATTGCTTCATTTTATCTCATGCTAGTTTTATTGTATATTATTGTAAAATTAGAATGATAATTTAGTATTATTTTTTCTTATGTAAATTGGTAATTCATAAGATTTCATAATGGGGTTTGATTAATACAAAACAAATATTTTGAAATCATTAAGATGATGTATATCCAACTAAATATTAATTTTTTAAATTTTTAAAATAATTTATTTTCTATGATTTTGTTATAGTTTATGAGATATTTCAGTTTGTACTTATTTTAATAGTAGAGATAGTTACCATAATCTTCTTATTATCATTGAATGCAACTTTCCAAGGAATCTCTCACTTAACATATTTCATTTTGATTTGGTTATATTACTATGAAATTGTAATTCTTCTCTCTTGTGACATTTGCATCACTTAAATTTTGTTAGATTACATTACTTATATTTATCTTTTTGTAGATTTATTATATATTTGTTTAATACCAAAATAATAATTTCTAATAATTTATAATTATTTATTTTAATAATTAGTTGTAATTTCATACATGGTTAAGTTGAGATGAAATAAATATCTTTGGTCTCATCTCAAAGAGCTTTATAAAATGAAATAAATTGCTTTTCTTATACTTTATAAGACTTTTGAAGTCATAACTAAATTAACAATTGAAAAGTTCCATTCAATATTTTAAATACCTTTTAAAGCAAGTTTTCAATGATTTATCTCTCTTTTTCAAAATTTTAACATTGATGTTTTTATTATTAATTGTTATTTTAAATCTCCTAACATATGACATTTATATCACTTTGAATTTGTTATAAAAGAGTTTTTTAATCTATCTCATTTCTAACTTTAACATAAATTTATTTAACATAAAATTGTATTTTATTATTGTTCATGCTTATTTAAGTTTATACTTCAGCGTAATTTAAACAAGGTATTATTGAGAAGAAACAAATTTCATTGAACTTTTCTCAACTAGTATTATCCAATTAAATAATCATTTTTTTTATTTTTTAAATGTTTCACTTTCTTAAATTTTACCATATTTTTTGAGATAATCAAATTCAAAACTAATTCGTTAATCTAGGACGTTTCACTCGGTATTTATGGACACAACTTTCTTGTATAGTTTTTCTCGTTTATTAAACTTTTATATTTAGATTTTATTTATTAAATTAATTTGTCTTATTTCATCTTTAATATGCATTTATTCAATAGTGAAACAATTTTTTCTTATATTTAATGTTTTAATTACTTTTCTAATTGATAATAATCTAAAATGAGATCCAATTATGAAAAAAAGCTATTAATAGACGAGTCGCAATAAACTTTATCTAATTGAAATATTCATTACATATTATTAAACTTTATGATTACTAAAGTTTTGGTGTATGTTAGACGAGATTATGGTTCATAACAAATTTAATAATCGGTAATATTATGCTCGACTTGCTTAATATCTTGAAATATAACTTTCTCTAATAATTTATTTCATTTATGCAAACATTTTGCTTTGATCTTAATATATTATTACAATGAACCCCTAAATTGTCTATTGTATGACCCTTAGAATTCATGAATTTGGTCATATTACATTGCTTTAATTTACCATATTTCAACTTTAATATTTATTTAATAAACATTAAATTAATAATGTTTTGTTGCTTATGTCACTTTTTTTTAGTTTGAAATTAAGTTTGTTCGAGAAAACACAAACGTCATAAAACTCAACTTGATGAGATGTACCAAATTAAATATTTAATTATATATTTTTAATTTTTTTATTTTTTAGAAGTTTTGAATACTTTGTGAGACATTTTGTTTTGCAGCTCATTTGACATTTGAGTATATCACACTAAATCACCAAATTATCATGGAATGCTAGTTTCATATATAATTTATTTCATTCCTTTATTTTTTTGCTTTGATTTTTTTATATTACATTGTTTTAATTAATTAATTTAATGTTTGTTATATATTTACTTAATATTAAAATAATAATTCATTATTATTTGTACTTACTTACTTTACTAATTTGTAATAATTCCAAACAAAATTGAATAATGAAGAAACAAATGTCGTTGGACTAGTCTTGATGAGCACTTTCTAATTAAATAATAACTTTTTTAAATATTTTATTTTTATTAGTTTTTAATGCTTTATGAGTGCTTTTGGTTATTACATGATTTTGGTCATTGGCAATGTTACACTCAATCTTTTTGGTATCATGGGACATAACTTTCTTGCACCAATTTTCTTAATATTATAAGTTTTTCCTTCATTTGGATTTCTTGTTATGAAGTTCATATTCTTTTCTCTTGTAACATTTGCATCACTTTGATTTGGTAAGATTATACTACTTTAGTTTACATTATTTTAATTTTAATTTTTATTTACCTAATATTTAAAAAATAATTTAATTTTTTATGCTTATTTACTTTGATAATTATTGTAAATATAACAAGTTTGATTGAAATGAATTACACATGTCTAAGTAAGGTTTATCCAACAAAATATTTGTTTTAATATTTTATTTTGTTGGATATTTCATTGCATTTTAAGTCATTTATATTTGCACTTGATTTGATGATCAAGAAAAATACACTTCATCTCTGTAGTATCATGGAACAAAACTTTCATATATAATTTATCCAACTTGAAAATTTTCAAATTGGTTGGTTTCTATTACTATGTAACTCCAAATCTTCTCTCGCAAAATATTTACATCACTTTGTTTGTTTATATACATTAATTTAATTTATCTAACTATAGGCTTACTATATCATCACTTCATTTTAAAATAGTAATTTATTATTATTTAAGCCTATTATATCATTTAAGTCACAATAATTCAAATCAGGCTTGACGAACATGACAAAAAAGCCATTCGAACACCTCTTGATGAGCTCAATTAAATAAGAATTTCAATTTTAAATGTTTAAACATTTTATTTTTTTGCATTTTATCTAAATTTATGAGACATTTTAATTCAATCCAAATATAATAATAGAGGATGTTTCCATCAATCTTTTTAGTATATTAGAATACAACTTATAAAATTTATTTTATTTTTTTAAATAGTTTATTTTAATTTAGTTATATTATTGTATAACTCTAAATTCCTTTAATGAGGCCATTAGATCACTATAGTTGTTTTTATTATGTTACATCCATTCATTTTATTTTAATTTAAAAGCATATTGTTATATTAAAATAATAATTCATTATTATCTATGTTTTTTAAGATTGTTAATTCATAATAATTTTAAATGTGGTTCAATTGATACTAAACAAATGAGGTTTATCTAATTTAATATTCATTTTTTATATTTTGAAATATATCATTTTCCTTTATCTTGGCATGTTTCATGAGTTATTTTAATTTGTATATGATTTGATGATCAATAAAGTTTCATTAAATTTCAAAAGTATCTTGGAAAGGATTTCTTATGCAATTTATTTAAAAAACTTTTGCTTTAATTTTGTTATATCATTATGAAACTATAATTCTATTGTCATAAAACCTTTGCAACACATTAATTTTGTTTGATTACAATGCCTCAGCTCGTGTCATTTTTGTTTTAATACATCTGTAATAATTATTTTTGAAATTTATAATTATTTATGCTTATTCTACTTTGGTAATTTACAATAATTACAAATGAGGTTTGATGAAGATAAAAAAATGGTTTATTGGACTTAGCCCAAGGACCTCTATTATCTAGCATTTATGTATGCTTTATGAGATTTTTATTTGTACCTAATAATTATTAGTGATGCTACACTCGGTCTTCTCACTATCCTACAAAGTAAATTTTCTTACTAATTCATCTTAAGTTTTCAAAAACTTTTCATTTATTTTCATATACTACTATTTGACTCCCAACTCTTTATGCAGGATGTTTAAATTCCTTAAAGTTTCTTATATTATACTACTTCAATTTATCTTTTTTGTACTTTTATATATATTTACTTATTGTTTGAACAATAATTTATTTCATTTGTGCTTACATGAGTAATTCAATATCATTGCAAATGTGGTTTAACTGACACTTAGAAAAGTTGTTGGACTTGTCTACTAATACTTATTTCTATTTGTTTGAATTCTTTATTTTCTTATGTTTTGGCATACTTTACAAGTCATTTTTGAGTTCCTTAGTGATAAGATATGCATCTTTCTTATAGAATTTGTTTCATTTGTTAAAGTATTTTTCTTTTATAAGGTTATGTTAATATGTAACACTAAATCTTCTCTCGTGTGACCTTTATATTACTTTAATTTTTTTATTTTGTATTATTTCCATTTATCTTATTGAAGAATTAACATATATTTATTTAATATATAAAATTTATTTATCATTATTTATGTTTATATTTTTTTGTCAATTTATAATTATTTTGAACAAGCTTTGATCTAAGCAATATGATTCATTTATTTTATATTTTTTAAATACTTTGTTTTCTAGTGTTTTAGAAAAATTTATGGGTAATTTTTGTTTATATTATAACTTATGTGACAACCAAGTATGTCACACTTAATCTCCTAAGTGCCATGGAATGTAATGCTTTGTATATGGTACCTCAATTTTTAAAATTGTTTCTTTCACATTCTTATATTTTCTAGCGCATCAAAATGTCCTTTTGATTAACTTTACATCACTTTTATTTTGGTATAGTTTGTTGCTTAAATTAATCATTTTCCCACTTTATTATATATTTACCTATTATTAAACTAATACTTTACTATTATTTACCTCTTCTTAAAAGTATAATTTGTAGTAATTCAAAACAAAGTTTAATCCAAAAAAGCTAATGTTAGTATACTTATGTTTTGGAGCCCTATCAGTTAAAATATTAATTATTATATTTTTAATTATTTTATTTTATAAAGCTTTGGCTAACTTCACAAGATATTTTGATTCATAATAAATTTAAGAATTGAGGATATTACAATAAATTTACATAATATCATAGAATATTACTTTTGTTAACAATTTATCTTGTTTTTTCAATTGTTTCGTTTTCTTTGGTTACTATACTATGTAATTTTAAATCTCCAATAATGTGCACTTTATGTCACATAAATTTAGTTATATACATTGGTTCAATTTACCACATTTAAATTGAAATTTTTTTTATTATCAAATTAATAATTTATTTTTATTTGTGCCTACTTAATTTTGTAGTTTGTACTAAATCCGAATGTGATCTAATCAAGATGAAAACATGTCATTGGAATAAGCTCAATGAAATCTTTCTAATTAAATATTAATTTTTATATTTTCAAATACTTTATTCTAATAAGTTTTGATAGGCATTTGAAGATTTTCCTTCATACATTGTTTTGATGATATGTTGCAATTGATCCCCTTAATTTCATGGAATGCATGTTTCACATAATTTTCCTTTTCATTTTCCTAAATTTATATTTTTTATTTCGTTTTTTTTTAAACGAAACTCTAATTCCCACATTGTGTGACCTTTATATCACTTTTATTTTGTTACATATTATTATCTCAATTGATTTCCTTCTTCTTTTATTATAAATATATTAAATATTAAATAGTATTTCGTTATTATATATACTTATTTTTTTAATTCTTAATAATTTAAAATAATGTTTGATTGAGGTAAAAGAAATATCATTCATTGGACATGCCTTGGTGAGTTTCTTTAAATTAAATGCTTACTTTAAATTTTTAAAAATTTAATTTTTTAGAGATTTGTCTCACATTAAAAGATGTTTTCATTCATACCTGATTTAGAGATCGAGGAAGTTACACTCGCTCTCCTTAACAAGTTAGAGTGCTACTTTCTAGTATTATTTATTATATTTTATAAATGTTTTTTTGTTTTAATTTAGTTATATAATGACAAAACACAAATTCTCCTATAGTGTGCTCTTTAGATTACTTTGATTTCATATTATTATGTTGCTTGAAATAATCATTTTTCAGCTTCATTATTTATTTAATAAATATAAAAAATAAATTTCTTATTATTTATATTATTTAGTTTAATAATTCATAGTAATTTCAAACAAGGTCTATTTGAGACATTTTAAATCACACTTGATTTTGATGATAATGGATGTTATGCATGAAATGGCTAATATCTTAGGATGCAACTTTCTCATACAAATTATCATATTTATTAAAATTCTTTTCTTTTATTTAGTTAAATAGCTATGCAACTCTAATTCTCCTCCTATGTGACCTTTATATGTCTTTTATTTAGTTATATAACTTTGTTTGAATTTAACTTTTTTCTAATCTAATAAAAATTTACTTAAAATTAAAAATATTATTTATTTTTTATTACTATATATATTAATAATTTATCATAATTAAAAACTTAATTTGATTAAGGCTAAACAAATGCATTTGGAATTGTGCTAACTAGCTATATCCAATTAAATTTTATTTTTTTAATATTTTAAATGTTTGTTTTTTATGATTTTGTTAGGCTTTGTTAGGCATTTCAATTCATACATCTTTCATTGAAATAAACTACTAGCACTTGACATCCTTTGTATCATGGAGGGTAACTTTCCAAATAATATACCTCATTCTCTTAATTTTTTATTTGATTTTGTTGTATTATATTTCTTTATCTTTTTTATTTTTGGTTTAATAAATATTACTTACTATTATTATTATTATTTACACATATTTACTTTGGTATGTTATTAAAATTCCACATGAGACCAATAAAGATGGCACCATCAAATTCATCTTGGTGAGCTCTTTCTACTGAAGTATTCATTTGTATAAATTTAAATATTTCATTTTTAGTGTTTTGTCATTCTTGGTGAGTTATTTCAAATCATGCCTTAGTTTGATATCGACAATCATATACTTGACTTTCTTAGTATCTTTAAATGCAATTTTTCCTTCAACTTTATCTCATTTCTTCAAATATTTCACTTTTGTCTTTTTATATTATAACTTAACTCAAAATCTCCTCTTGTGTGACATTTGCATAGCTCTAGTTTGTTCATATTACTTTGTTTTAATTTATCTCATTTCAAATTTAATATATATTTACTTAATATTAAAATAATGATTTATTACTAATTATGTTTATTTTATTTTGTAATCATAATAATTAAAAACATGGTCCCATGGAAAAAAATAGTGGTCATTGCTCTCATGTCGGTGAGCTCTATCAACTTAAATATTCATTTTTATAATTTAAAATGTTTGCTTTAAAGTGTTTTCTCATATTCTATGAGGTATTTCAATTTGTTGATTTAGTAATTGGAGATGTTACCCTCCATTTTCTTAATACCTTTGAGTGTATCTTTATTGCACAATTTATCTGATTATTTCGAATCTTTACCCTTGATTTCGTTATAGTGCATCAAAACAAAAAATTTTATGTAATACAAGTTTTACATTACTACCATTATGACATATTGCATTGCTTTAATTTATCTTAATTCATAATTAATATATATATCTAATTAATATTAAAATTTTGATTTATTATTTATTTACCTTTTCTCTAATTCATAGTTTTTTCTTTCATTGTGTGATGGAAACAAAACAACTATTGTTTAGTTCACATCAATGAGCTCTAAAAAAAATTAAAAATTAATTTTAATATTTTAAAATTTCACAGTTTGTATTTTTTTGGTAGGTTTTATGAGAATTTTTGTTCTTAATGTTTTTTATTCATTTGGCACCTTTTATGAGATAATTCGATTCACACTTGATTTAGCTTTTTAGGATATTTCACTAAACATCCTTATTTTGTTTAGGTATAGTTTTACCATATAATTTGTCTCAATTTTGAAAATCTTTTTCTTTAATTTTTTAATATTTCTACTAAAATGTATTTATCATCGCATGTGTCCCTTAAATCCCATCATTTAGTTAATTAAATTGCTACAATTTTTTTTATTTCAAAATTAATATATATCTACTTAATTTAAAATATTAATTTATAATTTCGTATGTTTATTAACTTTTGTAATTCATAGTATTTCTTAATGTTATTTGTGTTTTCGTGATAAGCTCTATCCAATTAAATGTTCATTTTTATATTCTTATTTATTTTCTTTGGTATGGTTTTTTCACTTCTTATGAGACATTTGCTTTGTAGCTTATTTGATGATCATGCATATTATAATTAGTTTTCTTATTATCATAGAATGCTGTTTTCTCATATAATTTATCTCATTCTTTAAATGTTTTTCTTTGTATTACTTATATTACAACAAAATACTGATACTCCTCTTGTGTGACATTTATATCGATTTAATTTTTCTGCATTACCTTTTTCAAAATCATCTTAATTTTTTAAAAGTATATCTTTAAATTTACTTTATATTCTTATGTTTTCTCATAAATTCAAAACAAGATCTACTACACACAAAAAATGTCAATAGACTTTATTCAATGAGTTCTATCCAAGCAAATATTTATTTTTATATATTAAAATATTTAAATTTTTAATGTTTTGGTGTGTTTGAGTTTTTTATGAGACTCTAATTCTCCTCTTATCTGACATATATACATCACTTTAATTTAATTACACTATATTGCTTCAAATACCTTATTTCAACAACATAATGTATCTTATTAATTCAAAAGTATGTTTTATTATTACCTATTTTTATTAATTTAGTAATTTGTCATATTTCTATACAAGATTCAATTTTGTTGAAACATATATCAATGTACTTTTTTGGACATTCTTTATTCATCAAAATATTCATTTTCATTTTTTAAATTATTTTATTTCATAGGTCTTGGCATATTTATTAAACATTTAGACTTGTCAATGATTTTTTAATCAAGGATGTTACACTTGAACTTCTTAATATCTTAGAATTAAATTTTTTCTTATAATTAATCTAGTTTTTTAAATTGTTTTTGATATAATTACATTACTTTGTAAATTTAAAGGTCCTATAGTCTAACATTTGCATCATATAAATTTAGTTATATTACTTTGATTTATTTTAATTCATTTTTAATTTATTACATATTTTCTTAATATTAAAATAAATAATTTATTATTTTTTTAACTAATTTTATTTTTAAAATTTATTATAATTTAAAAGAAGGTTTGATTGAGTTGAAAAAAATGATTAGACACAACTAGATTAGCTCATTATAATTAAATAATCACTTTTATATATTTTTTTGAATTTTTTAATTTTCATCAATTTGATAAGCACCTTGACAAATTTTGATTCATATCTATTTTCACTATCGTGAATGTTACTCTCAACATTTTTAATATCTTGAATTTTAGTTTTAGCATGTATGATTTTTCATTTTTCCAAATTTTTTTATTTTGGTATATCAGTATGAGACTCTAATTCTCATCTTGTGTGACTTTTTAAATACTTCGATTTTATTGAATTATTTAGCTTAGTTTTATCTAATTTTAGTTTTATTAGAAGTTTTGTAATTATAAAGATAATAATTTATTATTTTTCGTACATATTTTCTTTGCTAATTTATATTAATTTCAGAAATATTTGATCAAAAAATCTGGACATATCCAAAGGAGTTCCTTTGAATTAAATACACTTTTATATTTTTAAATATTTTATTTTCATGAGATTTTTCATACTTTATTAAATGTTTTGATTAATAACTAATCTTTTTTATCAAAGATAAACTATATCTCCTCAACATCTTTAAGTGTAGCTTTATTATCCAATTTGTTATATTTCATGAATGTTTTTAATTTAATTTTGTTATTGTATTATAAAGCCCTAGTTCTCCTATCTTGTGCATGTTGGATCAGTTCGATTTCATTGTATTATAAACTTGAGACAATCTCTTTTCAATTTTATATAGTTGCAAATCATAAAAATAATAATTCCTTATTTTTTATGTTTATTTACTTTTGTAATTCATAGTAATTTCAAAAGAGATTCGATTAAAAAATTTTAATTTGTATCAAAATTGATGTGATGTTATGCATGATCTCGTAACTTGGAATGGAACTTTCCCGTGTAATTTATCTTATTTTTTTGAACTTTCTTTTTTTATTTGTTTAAATTATTATGTAACTATAACATTTCTCCCATGTCACATTTATATGTCAATTATTTGGTTATATTAAATGGCTACAATTTAACTCATTTTTTGATTTATCATACATCTATGTAATATTTAAATAATAATTTATTATAATTTATGATTATCACATTAATGAAAAAATAGGTCTTATCAAGTTGAAACAAATGCAATAAGACTCATGTTAACTTGTTGTGACTAATTAAATATTTAAGTTTTGTATTTTTAAGTGTTAAATCTAACTCATCTTTGTAAGCTCTATCTAACTAAATATTCATTTTTTTTATAATTAACTATTTTATTTTTTTAGAATTTTGTGATGCCTTCTTATATATTTTGATTCATGCATGAGTTTAATGGCCAAGTACATTAAACTCAACATCCTTAGCATCTTTGAATGCAAGTTTCCAATACAATTTATCCTATTTCCATGAATTTTTTCTTTTATTTTGATGTATTACTACATAGCTCTAAGTTTTCTGTAAAGTGACATTTGTATTGCTTTGATTTGAATATTTTACATTGCTTTTATTTTGTCTTTTTTTAGCTTTAATATATGTCAATTGAATTTTGAAATAATACTTTTTTATTATTTATGTTTATTTAATTTTATTATTCATAATAATTCCTAACATCTTTGAATGGAGAGAAAATAATCATCATTACATTTATCTTAATTAGCCTTATCCAACAAATATTCCTTTTTATAATTTTAAATATTTACATTTAAAGGATTTTGGCATATTTCAAGAGTCATTCCAATTCATGATTTAGCAATCGAGGATGTTACCTTTCATCTCCTTAATTTCTTTGTGTAATAATACTACACAATTTACTTAATTTCTACAATTTCCATTTTTCTATTTGGTTATATCACAAAAAAACCAAACTTCTTTTGTAATTCATTTGGTTATATTACATTTCTTCAACTTACCTTTATTCAACACACATATATATCTAGTTAATATTAAGTTATTAATATATTATTACATATTTGTTTATTTTCATACTTTATAGTATTTCCAAATGAGACCAAATGGAAATGAATAAACATTGTTGGCCTCTTGTCGATGAGCTCTACAAAATAAAATATTTATTGTTGTTTTTTTAATTATTTTATTTTTTATAATTTTGGCATGTTTTATAAGAGTTTTTAAACGTAAAAATTTTATGATCAATGATAATACATTCCATTTGCTTCATATCTTGAAATGTAACTTTCTTATGAAAGTATTCTTATTTGATTTAATTTTTGGCTTTAACTTGGTTAAATTACTCAAAAAATTTAGTGCTATGTGTACTTCACATTGTTTTAATTTTATAATACTTGATTGTTTCCATTTATCTTATTTTAGCTTTAATATATTTTTACATAATATTAAAAAAATAATTTATCATTATTTATGTTTAATTTCTTTTCTAATTCATAGTAATTCCAAATGAACTATGATGGAGACAAATGGCACTAGACTTATCTTAAGGAGTTGTTTTTTTGAATAAATATTTATTTCTATATTTCTAAATATTTTCTTTTGTAGTGTATTGCATTATTTATTAAAAATTTTGTTTCATTCTTGAACCGAAGTTTCGGAATTTTATACTAGATCTCTTCATAATCTTTCAGTACAACTTTACTATACAATTTACCTAATTTTTACAAATCTTTCACATTGTAATTATTATATTATTACTAAGTCATAATTCTCATTGCATCTGACATTTACATCATTTTCATTTAGTTATATTACATTACTTTAAGAATAATTTATAAGTATTTATGCTTATTTATATTTGTAATTTTTAGTATTCACAAACGAGGCTTAATGGGCATAAAACAAATGTTGTTGGACAAGTCGCAATGAGCTCTATCAAATATTATAATAATTTTAACAAACTTAATTGTGATATTTCGTACACGTTTTTCGGTCATTATGTGATATATATTTTCTACCAGATCTCTCGATTGTGGATGTTACACTTAATCTTCTTAATTTTTGGAATACTACTATCTTATAAAATTTATCACATTTTTTGAAAATTTTTTCTCTCGTGCGATCTTTATAGGTCTTTCATTTAGTTATAATTTATTTCTTCAATTTATGTAATTTTTGTCTTTAAAATGTATTTACTAAATATTTAAAAATTAGTTTATCATTATTTATGTTTAATTTCTTCTATTTTTATTGTAATTCCATACAAAATGTTATGAAGATGAGAAAACTTTACTGTCTCTTCTTGAAGAGCTCTTTCCATGTAAATGTTCATTTTAATATTTTAAAATATTTACTTTTCTAATTTTTGGCATGTTTTAATTTTCTTTAAAACTCTAATTCACCTCTTATGTGACTTATACATCATTTTCATTTAATTATATTATAGTATTTCAATTATCTTTCTATAGATTTAATATATAATTTAATATATAATTATGTAATAAAAATTATTTTTTTAATGTTTATTTAAGTTAATAATCCACAAAGTTTATTAACAATGCTTCATGGAGACAAAGCATACAACGTTGATCTCACTTTAGCAAGTTTTATTCATTTAAATATTAGCATTTATATTTTCAATGTTATATTTACCATAGTTTTGGCACATTTACAAGCCATTTTAAATTCAATAATGATTTTATAATGAAGGATATTCTACTTCATTTCATTTGCATCTTGGAATTCAATTTTCCCCTAAAATTTACCTCATTTCATCATATTTTTCCTCAAAGTTTTTTATAATAATATGTTATTCTAAATTTTTTCATGTGACACATGCATCACTTTAATTTCATTATGTTGCATTAATTTAATTTAACTTATTTCAATTTTAAAACATAATTATTTAATATTAAAATTATAATTCATTATTACTCATGTTTAATTACAATGGTAATTAATAATA
This sequence comes from Vanilla planifolia, assembly GCA_023846275.1. Classification (NCBI taxonomy): domain Eukaryota; kingdom Viridiplantae; phylum Streptophyta; class Magnoliopsida; order Asparagales; family Orchidaceae; genus Vanilla; species Vanilla planifolia. Next base: position 351,195 of record JAIUJO010000251.1, on the reverse strand, counting down.
GCTCCATGTAAGTCTAATGAAAACGAGATAAATACAGTATGAATAGCCTTAGTGAGTTATATACAATTAAATATTTGTTTTGTATTTCTAAGTATTTTGTTTTGTAGTAGTTTATCTTGCTGTATAAGATATTTCAATTTGTCTTGAGTTGATAATCGAGGATGTTACACCTAATCTCCTTAGTATCTTGGAGAGCACATTATAAGGCATTTTATCTCACTTTTTGTAATTTTTTTCTTTGAATTTGGTATATTAGTATGTTGCTCTAAATCTGTTCTCATGTTATATTTATAACACCTTCATTTGGTAATATCACATTGCTTCAATTTATCTCATTTAAATTTTGATAAATATTTACTTAATATTAAAAAAATAAATTATTATTATTTCTTCTTATTATCTTTCATAACAATTCCCATATTGGTCAGTTGGACACAAAAAGAAAATTTTTAGATAGATCCTAAGAGGCTCTATTATCTTAATTAAACATTTTTAATTTTTTTAATATTGTATATTATTGGAAATTATCACACATTAGGGGATATTTTGATTTGTACCAAATTGGAGTAATATTGATGTTACCTGTGATCTTCTTAGTAACTTGGAATGTAGTTTTGTCTTGTAATTTATTTCATTACTTGAAATTTTTTATTTTATTATTTCCATTTTATAATGGAATCCTTATTGTCCTCTAGCATGACAGATATATCACTTTGATTTTGTCTTATTACATTACATCAATTGTTGTATTTCAATTTTAATATATATCTACTTAATGAAAAAATAATAATTTACTATTATTTAAGTTTATTTATTTTATTAATTAAAAATATTTCTAAAAATGTTTTGTTGGAGAAGAAACATACATCAAAGGACACATCTCGACATGTTTTTTTCTATTTAAAAATATATTTTAATATATTTAGTTAATTTATTTAGTACAATTTCAGCTATCTTATGAAACTTTTCAATTCATTCTTGATTTTTTTATTAATAATGTTAGTCTCAATCTCCTTAATATGTTGGAATGCTATTATGTCATACAACTTTCTTCATGCTTCAAATATTTTTCTTTTACTTTTTATTACTACATGACTCTCAATCTTCCCGATTTAACTCTGATAATGCTTCGATTTTGAATTATAATATAGCTTCAATCTAACAAATTTTACTTTTCACATGTATAAACTCAAATTAAAATAATAATTTATTATTATTTATGATTAATTACTTTGACAATTTAAAGTAATTCCAAATGAGATCCAATGGAGATAATATAAATATCGTTGGAATTATCTCAAAAAGTTCCATTAAATTATTCATTTTTATATGATTTAAATATTTTATTATTATGGGGTTCAATAAGTCTCATGAGACATTTCATTTCATAGTTTAATTGATGATCAAAGATATTATCCATGATATCCATACTATCTTTCAATGTATCTTTTTAATAAAAATTATCATTTTTAAAAATGTTTTGCATTAATTTGGTTATATTACAACAAAACTGCAATTCTCATCTTTTGTGATCTTAACATTGCTTTGTTTTTATTGTATTACATTTCTTCAATTTTTCTCATCACTGATTTAAGATTTATTTATTTAATACTTCAACAATAGTTTATTATTATTTAGCCTTAATGAAACAAACAGAATTGAACTTTCTAGACAAGCTCTATCCAATTAAATAATAATTTTTATGTTCTAAGACATTTAATTTTTGAGTATTTTGGAATGCTTTGGGAGATATTTTGGTTAGTACGAGATTTTACAATTATGGATATTAATTCCATCTCCTTAGTATCATGCACTGTAGTTTTGCAATACAAATTATCTCAATTCTTCAAATATTTTTCTTTATTTTGCTATATGACCATGAAACTCTAATTCTCCTTTTGTGAGTTATACAATACAATACTTTTTTTTATTATATTACATTACTTTGAATATGTTTCAAATTCAAGATATTTCAACTTAACATTAATATAATATTTATGGTCTTTTATGTTTATTTATTTTAATAATGCACAATACTTTAGACATGGTTATATGGTATGAAACATACGCCATTTGTCTCAGCTTGGCAAGCCTTATAGAATTTAAAAATAATTTTTATATCTTTATATAATTCATTTAAAAGGAAAACATATTTCTTATGCATTTATCTCATTTCTTTAAATTTTTTGCTACAATTTTTTTGCATCAGTTAAATATCATTATATTGCATTGCTTTAATTTATCTCTTTTTAATATAAATATATGTTAACTTATTATTGAAATAATTATTTATTATTATTTATGTTTAATTACTTTATTAATTCATAGTAAGTCCAAACATGATTCATTGTGGGCAAAAAACATCTTGGACTTATCTTGACATGCTCTATCTAAATAAAAATTTATTTTTTATATTTTTAAAATTTTTTTTTGTATAGATATTGCATACTTTATCAAACATTATAATTCATATATGGATTGATAGTTTATAGTGTTACACTTGATCTCTTTAGTATCTACAACTACAACTTCTCCCTTCAATTTATTGTTATTTATATTTATTTATTTTAATAATTCTTAGTGTTCCAAAACAAGGTTCAATGGAGTCAAAACAAACATTATAAGTGTCATCTCAACAAACTCTATCTAAATAAATATTCATTTTTATTTTTTAAAACATTTTTTATGGGTTTGTCTATTTTGTGAGATATTTTGATTCATAATTCATAAGCCTTGATCTCTTTAGTATCTTCAAATACTATATTTTAAAAAAATGTGTATTTGAATTTTTTATTTTGATTTTGTCATATAATTATATAGCTCTAAATCTCATCTTATGTAATAGTAAGATAATAATAATTTTGTTATATTAAATTACCTTGATTTCTCTTATTTTAATTAAATATATATTTTATTTATGTTAAAAAATAAATTATTATTTATGCTTATTTAAATTTATAACTCGTGGTAATTCTTAATGATTTTTGGTGAAGATCAAAAGAACGTTATTTGATTAACCTTGTTGAGTTCGTTGTTTTAAATATTCCTTTTGTTAAAAAATAAAATTTCTTAGGTTTTGGCATATTTTTTAATGTATTTTAATTCATACCTTATTTGATGATTGATAATATTACATTTAAGCTTTAGCACCTTGGAATGCCACTTTCCAACAAAATTTATATCATTATTTTGATTTTCTTGCTTTGAATTGATTATTTTATAATGAAACTCTAATTCTCATTTATTTAACCATTGCATTTCTTTTGTTTTGTTAAATCATTATTTCCATTTATCTCATTTCAACTTAATATACATTTAATTATTATAAAGAACTTTATGATTTTTTGTTCTATTTCTTTTTGATAATTAATAATAATTCCAAATCAATTTTTATCAAGATGAAATAAACATCGTTAGACACATTTTGATCAGCTCTATCTTATTAAATATTCAATTTTAAATATTTTGATGTTTAATTATCAAGCATCTTGGCACATTTTACTAAGAAATTTGATTTATGCCTAATTTAATTATCAAGTATGTTACACTTAATCTCCTTAGTATATCATAATATAACTTTGCAATTAATTTATCCCATTCTTCCAAAATCTTCCATTTGCTTTAGTTATGTTAATATTTAACACTTATTATCTACTTTTGTGACTATTGAATTTCTTTGTTTTTGTTATATTACATTGCTTCAATTTGTCTCATTTTTTCAATTATATATATTTTCATGATATTAAATTATTAATTTTTTTTATGTATGCTTAGCCAAAAAAATGTTCATTATTTTTATATTTATCTACTTCTAGAATTCATTTTAATTACAAAACAATGTCCACTTAAGATGAATCATGCATCATTGAGTTTGTCTCAACAAGCTCTATCCAATTAAAATAAATTTATAAGACTTTTTTTTGTACATGATATGAAGATCATTTATGTCACGAACAATCTTCTTAGTATCTTGGAATATAACTACGATGTGTAAATTATATCATTTATCTAAAATTTTCACTTTGATTTAGTTATATTACTATGTAAGACTCAATATCTTATTAATTTACATTCACAACAATTTCATTTTGTTATATTACATTAATTCAAATTATCTAATTTAAAATTTATAACATTATTTTCAAATATTAAAAAAAATTGATTACTATTTATGGTTATTTGAATTTTTTATTCATTATAATAGAAAATAAGGTTCAATTTGGACTAAATAAATTTCGTTAGATTCGTATTTACGAGCTTTATGCAGTTTAATATTTATTATTTTATTCTTAAAAATTTAATTTTTCAAGATTATGACACATTTTATGACATATTTTGATTTATAACTAATTTGATACTCAAGAATTTTAAACTCAATGTCTTCTGTATCCTTGAATGGAACTTTCTAATATAATATATCTCATTTGTTAAACTTTTACACTTTGAATTTCTTAAATTATATACTTTTGTTTGTCTCATTCAATTTTTAACATATATTTACTTTGTAATAATATGTTAATATATTATTATTTATATTTAATTACTTTGATAATTTATAGTGATTCTAAATGAGTGTAATCGAAATAAGAAAGATGTTATTGTACTAGTCTCGAAAAACCTTTATCCTAATAAATAATTATTTTAATATTTTAAAATATTATGTTTTCTAAGGTTTTGGCATTCATTATAAGACATTATCATTCACAACACTTTTGATGGATGAGAAAGATACACTAAACCTTCTCAGCATCTTGAAATATAACTCTTTAGTAAAATTGACCTTACTTCTTCAAGATTTTTACTTTCATTTTATTATATTATTATTTTACTCTAACTCTTGTCATGTTACTTTTTCGTAGAATTTATTTTATTATATTATATTGCTTCAAATTAACTTATATAAGCTTTAATATTAAAATAAAAATTTAATTTTATTTATACCTTTTCAAGTTTTTAATTTGTAATAATTTTGAATGAGGTTTGATCAAGATGCAACAAAATTCATTTGGCACATCTCAATGAGCTCCACTAAACTAAATATTTGTTTCAAAATTTTTGAATATTTCATTTTCTTCAATTTTAGAATATTTTGTTAAAAAATTTGATTCATTCTTGTTTTAATAATCAATGATAAAATACTTTAACTATGTATTTACTTGAAATGTAGCTTTGTCATACATTTTATTTGACTTATTAAAGTTGTTTACTTCGATTTGATAACATCACTATAAAACTCAAAATTTTCTCCTATATGATATTTACATTTCTTTCATTTGGTTAAATTATGTTGCTTCAATTTATCTTAATTTATTTTTAATACATAATGATGTAATATTTCAAAATTAATTTATTATTATTTATAATTAATTACTTTGGTAATTAGTGTCAATTACAATCTAACTCTCAGTGAAATGAAACAAATGTTTTCACACTTACCTCTATGAGATTTTTCTAATTAGTGTTCATTTCAATGTTTTTAAATGTTGTTTTTTTGGGATTTGGTGTGGCTTACGTTTCATTGATTTTGGAAACCTCTAGTGAAATTTTCTTGTGTAATTTATCACATTTTTCAAAATTTTTTCTCCATTTTATTATATTACTATGTCACTCTAAAAATTTCTTTTTGATTTATTAAATTACTTTGCTTCAATTTATATCATTTTAGCTTTAATATCTATTTACTTAACATTAAAATAAAAATTTATATTTATTTATGGATATTCATTTTTTTAATTGCTAATTATTCTAAACCTTACTCTATTATGACAAAACAAATGTTTTTAGAAAATTCTTAGTTAGCTCTATCCAATTAAATGTCCATCTTTGATTATTGAATATTTTATTTTTATTAGTTTTGTCATGCTTTGCTAGAGCATTCTATTCATACATGATTTCACGTTTAAGGTTGTTACACTAAGTCTCCTTGTTATCTTAGAATCCAATTTTTTTATTACAAATTTTCTTATTATGTACTACTGTTTAACCATTAAATTACTTATGTTACATTGCTTCAATTTATATCATTTTGGCTTTAATATATATTACATTGTATTAATATAATTTATTTATTTATTTTTTATGTTTATTTAATTTTCTAATTCACTATAATTCAAATGTGGTTTGGTCGAGATGATAAAAATGTTGTTCAACTTGTGTTAACTAGCTTTGATTTTGTTGCAATGAATTGCTTCACTATAACTCATTTCTACTTTAATATGTACTTATTTAATATTAAAATAGTAATCTATTGTTGTGTGTGCTATTTCACTATTTAATTTGTCATAATTCTAAATGAACGTTAGTCAAGATAATAAAAAAGTGATATGACTCATGTCAAAGAGCACCATCTAATTAAATATTCATTTCTATATTTCTTAAAAACAATTTCTAGGCTTTTGACAAGTTTTTGAGGCATTTTGATTAATACATGATTTAAAATTCAAAAATATTACAATCAATCTTCATATTTCTTGTAGTGCTTCTTATATAATAGGCAACATTTTTTTAAATGTTTTAATTTTATTGGATTATATTAAAGTAAAAATAGACATCTACTTCCTTATGACATTTGTAATGCCATGATTTGATTCTATTACAGTGCATCAATATACATCATTTCATCTTTAATATAACTTTATTTATTATTAAATAATAAATATTTTATTATTTATGCTTAAGTACTTTTGTAATGCACACTAATTCAAAATATGATCCAATCATGACAAAAAAATTGTCGTTGTACTCATCTCAATGAAGTCTACCAAAGTAAATATTAATAGTTATATTATTTTTTAAAAATTTTATTATTTTTTTATTCTTGAAGAGATATTTTGATCTGTAACTTATTTGATTGTCAAATATGTTATATTGAATTTTCTTTCTTCTTAGAATGAAAAAATCAAGTATGATTTATTTCATGACTCCAAATGTTTAGCTTCCACTTTGTTGCATTCCATCTAATTCTTCTCTCTTATAATATTTACGTTACTTTGATTTAGTTTGTTTACATTTCTTTCATTTACATCATTTTAGCTTTATAATAATCTTAATTGACATTCAGATAATAATTTCTAGTAATTCCAAACATCATTCAATTAAGATGAAATGAATGAAGTTGGGCTCACCTCAATGATGGGACATCCAATTTAATATTCTATTTTATATTATTAAACTTTTTATTGTTCTTTTTTTACATAATTTATTAGATATTTTTATTTTTAACTTATTTGATAATCGATGATGTTGCAGTCAATCTTTGTAATATCTTAAAATGAAAATTTCCAATAAAATCTATATCATCTTATCAATTGTTTAGCTTGATTTTGTTATATTATTATGAAAGTACAAATCTACTCACTAATTGCCCTTATGTCTCTTGGATTTATTTATATTACATTACTCTAATTTCTTTCATTATTCATTTAATATATTTTTTTATTAATATCTGGATAATAATTTATCACTATTTATGTTTAGTTTTTTAATTTCTGCTAATTCTATATTATTTTTAATAGAGACCAAAAAAAGTTGGCTAACTCATATTGACATGCCCCATCAAAATAAAGATTCACATTTATATTTTTATATTTATCATTTTCAATTTTAATTTATTTTTTAATATTAAAATAATAACTTATTATTGTTTATGATTAGAATGGTAATACGTTATTATTCTGAAAGAGGTGTGCTTAAGAGGAAACATAAGTTGTTGGATACACATTGATGAGTTCTATCCTATTAAATTTTTTTTTATATTTATGTATTTTATTTTTACATGATTTACAACATATTTTTAATTATATCTGATTTTGTGATTGATGATCTAGCATTCAATCACTCCTGTAATTTGGAAAGCAACTTTCTTATGCAATTTTTGTCATTAAACCAAAGTTTTGATTTCATTTGCTTACATTACTATCCAATACTAATTTTTTTGTATATAACCTTCACATTGGTTATATTTTGTTTTTACATTGCATAAATTTATCTCAATTTAGATTTAATATATCTAACTTCATCTTAAATTAAAAGTTTATAGTTACTTATACTTAATTCTACATTGGAAACTTAAAATAATTGGTAATAATGTCTGATTGAGATAAAAAAAATACTTTACTTGAATCATCTTAATTATCTCTATTTTATAAAAAATTCATTTTTAAGTTTCTATACATTTTATAATCTATCATTTTGGCTTCTTCTATGAGAAATTTGGACTTGTACCTTATCTAATTTTTGAAGATATTACATTCGTTCTCCTTAGCATGTTAGAACATAAGTTTCCCATTCAATTGATCTCATCTCTTAAAATTTTTTTTTGAATATTTTATATTACTATTTAACTCCAAACCTCCTTTTTTGTGACCTTCAAATTTCTTTGATTTGGTTGTGCAACATTACTTCAGTTTATCTCATTTTAGTTATTATATATATTTTCTAATTAAAAAATAATTATTTATCATTAGCTAGTTTGGTAAATCACAATAATTCTTAACGAGGTATGTTTGAGAGGAAAAATGTCGTTGGATTTGTCTAAACTTGCTTTACACAATTAAAAAATTTATATATTACTCAAATATTTTATTTTCAAGGTTTTGGTATGTTCTATAAGATATTTTTTTCATACATGATACAACAATTTATGAAATTACTCTTGATCTCCTTAATATCTAAGATTTTAATTTTCACGTACGATTTATATAATTTCTTTAAATATTTCAATTTGATTTCATTACATTGTTGTATAACTCTAAATCTACTCTTTTGTGACCTTTACATGAGTTTTAGTTAATTATATTCTATTACTTTAGTTTATCTCACTTTATTATATATTTGCTTAAAATTAAAGTATTAACTTATTGATATTTATGCTTATTCAGATTTTCAAATAATAATTATTCCAAAGTTTTTATTGAGTCGAAACAAAACTATTTCCCACTTCTTAATATCCTTTGTCCAATTTAACATCCAATTTTTGGTTTAAATATAATGTTTTCTCAAGTTATCCATGCTTTATGACTTATTTAGACTCAGATCTAATTTATTGATCGAGGATGTGACCCTCGAACTCTTTTGTATCTTGTAATAGAACTTTCTTATATGATTTATCACCTTTATTCTAATTTTACAGTTTGATTTAGTTATATTACATAACTTTAATTTATACTATTTCAACTTTAACATATGTTTACAAATAATAAAATAATAATTTATTATTTTTTATATTTAATTACTTTCGCAATTCATAATAATTTCATATAACGTTTAATCGAGAGGCAGAAAAATGTTGTTAAACTTATCTTGAAGGGCATTTCTTAATTAATTATTCATTTTTTATATTTTAAAATATTTTCTTAAGACATTTGCATGCTTTGTAAGACAGTGTAGTTCATAACTAATTCTATAATTTAAAAAGTTACGGTAAGCCACTTTATTATCTTAGAAATTTAGCTTTTTAATGTAATTTATCTCATTTCTTTAAAAATTTAATTTTTTTTATAATACTACGTAACTCTAAATCTTCTCATATGTGACCTTTCCATTAGTTTGATTTGGTTACATTATATTGCTTAAATTTATCTTATTTAAGCTTTAAAAATAAAATAACAATTTATATTTATTTATTCTTATTTTACTTTCATAATTTCTAGTAATTCTATATGTGGTTGATAAAAATGGAATAAAAGACATTTGATTCATCTCAAAGGGCTCCATCCAATTAAGTATTCATTTCGACATTTCTAAATATTTTTTTTCTAGGGTTTGGAAGGGTTCGTAAGAATTTTTATTCATACCTAATTTGATGATGAACGATATTACGTTTGATCTATTTATTAGCATGAAATGCAACATGGACATATAATTTATCTAAATTATTTAATTTTTTTACTTTCACTTGATTATATTCCTATGAAACTCAAATTTTTTACTTATTTGACATTTACATCATTTTCATTTGATTATATTATATTTCTTGAATTTATCTCAATTAAGATTTAAATAAATTTACCGATAATTAAAAATACTTTATTATTACTTAAGCTTGTTTACTCTAGTATTTTGTAAAAATTTTAAAAGAAAATTCTAATCAAGACCAAAGAAACAACATTCCACTCATCTCAATGAGCTCTAATCTATTAAATATTCATGTAACATATTTTTGAAGTTTTTATTTTCATTTTTGGGCATGCTTTGAGAAATAGTTTTATTTTTATCAAATTTGATAGTTGATGACGTTACACATAGTTGCTTTAGTTTCCAAGAATACAATTTTTCCTCTCTTATCACATCCACACTTTCATTTGGTGTAATTACACTAGGATAATTTATCATATTTAAATTTTTATTTATATTTATCATGTACTAAAGTAATAATTTTTTATTATTAAGTTACCCAACTTTCAAAATTTGTAGTGTTTATAAATGACATTAGTTAAAGAAGAGGTAAAAGTCAACAAACTTTTCTCCATAAGGCCTATGAAATAAAATATTCTTTCATAGATATTTAAGTATTTTAGTTTCTAAAATTTTGGCATATTTATAAGGTATTTCAATTCATAGATTAATTTATTGATCTTATGCAACATTCCCACAAAATTTATTTCATTTCATCAAATGTTTTTCTTTGATATTGTTATATTACTATTTTGCTCCAACTCTCTAATGGTGTGATCTTTGCATTACAATTATTTGGTCATATTATGTTTCTTCAATTTATCTCCATTTTTATTTTGATTTATAATTGTTAGATATTAAATTTTTTTATAATTTATGCTATTTTATTATTGTGACTCATAGTAATTCCATATGAGCCCCAATAAAGAAGAACCAAATCTTTGGACTTATCTTGATAATCTCTATATTTAATTAAATATTTATTTTTATATTATTAAATTTTAATTTTCTGAGATTTTACAAAGTTTTGCTAGCCATCTTCATTCTTGCATGATATGGCATTAGGGTCTTTACACTTGATCACTTCAATGTCATAGAATGCAATGTTCTCATATAGTTTATCTCCTTTCTTTTAGTTTCTCGCTATGTTTTTGTTATAGTACAATGCAACTTGGAATCTACTATTGTGTGATCTTTACATCTCTTTTGATTGGTTATATATCATTCATTAAACTTATCTCAAATTGGATTTATTATATATTTACTTAATATTAAAATGATATTTAAATAGTATTTATTTTTGTTTAATTTGGTAATTAACTAATATCAAGGATCCATCAAGACAAAACAAACATTATTAGTGTTAATAAAAATTATAATGAAGCTTTAAAGTTTTTTATGCTTTTTTTTTACTTTGGTAAGTCATGATAATTCTAAACGAGGTTTGATCAAGATGATTAATACTTCATTGGGCTCAACTCCAAGATCTATATCTCACAAAATATTCCACTATATGCATTTGAATATTTTATTATTTTATATTTTGGAATGTTTTATGTGGTATTTTAACTGGTAACATATTTAATGATAAAAGTTTTACACTTAATCTTCTTCATATATTGGAATACAACTTTTTTTATATAATTTATCATATTTCATCAAAAGTTTGGCTTTGATTTATTTATATTACTATGCAAATACCGATATCCTCTTATGTGACCTCCAAATCACTTTGACTTAGGTATATTATATTGTTTTAATTTAAGTTATTTTAACTTATATATATTTATATACCTAACATTAAATAATTATTTTTTTTATGTTTTCTTATATAATTAATAATAAATCAAAACTAGGTCAAAGTCTAACCTCATAATAGCCATTGGGCATAACTCGACAAGCTAATCAAATACAATATTCATTTTTATATTTTTTAATATTTTATTTTCTATGGTTTTGGCATGCTTCACAGGTCATTTTGATTTGCATTTGATTTAACGATCACAGATGTTACACATGTTCTCCTTAGTACCTTGCAATACAACTTTTTCTTACAACTTATCTCATCTCTTCAAATTTTTTATTTGATTTAGTTATATTACTAGGTATATCAAGATCTTCTAATGTCTAACCTTTACATATTTTTTATTTTTTATATTATATTTTTTCAAATAATAAGATTTTAGCTTTTGTATATAGACACTTAATATTGAAATAATAGTTTAGTATTATTTAGGCATATTTGAATTATTTATTCAAAGTAACTTCAAATGAGGTTTAATCAAAATGAAATAAACTTCATTGGACATCTCTTAGAGCAACGTTTAATTAAATATTTAATTTTAGATTGTTAAATATTTTTATTTTTTAATTTTTGCATACATTATGAGACCTTTTGATTCATACTTAATTTTATGATCATTGATGTGAAATTCCAACTCCTTAGAATCCTAGAATGCAAGTATTGCGAAAACTATCTCATTTCTTAAGAATTTTCATTTTTATTAAGTTATGTTGTAGTGTAACTGTAAATTTACTCTCATGTGCTATTAAACTTACTCTAAATTGTTTGCATTTTATGTCTTTAATTTATCATATTATGGTTAAAATATATAGTTACTTGATATTAAACTAATATACTATTATTATTTGTGCTAATTTAATTTTTTTAATTCACAAAAAGTTCAAACTAGGTTTGATTAAAATGAAACAAACATCACTACTCTCATCTTACTAGGATATATGCATTTTAATTTAATTTTAATTTTTTTCTAAATTTTTTATAATGCAGAGTTTCGAAATATTTTACAATGCGTTTTGATTCATTCTCAGATTAACAATCAAGACAAAACAAAGCTCATTGGTCTTGTATTGACCAGCTCAATCAAATTAAGTTTTCCAATCTTAGATTCATTAAAACTTTACTATTATTTATGAATATTTAATTTTTTAATTCCAAATAATTTAAAATTGTGTCAAATCAAGAAATGTCATTATACTTATCTCGATGAGCTCCATCAAACTAGGTACTAATTTTTTATTTTTTTAATTGCTTCATTTATAGCAAGTCTTGTGGTTTATGAGATATTTTGATTCATACCTTATTGGATGATCATGGATGTTGTGCTTGATCACCATTATATCTTAGAATTCCACTTCTCCATGCACTTTCTCATTTCCTTAAGTGTTTAGCTTTGATTTAATTATATGGCTATGTAATTATAATTCTCTTCTTATGTAAGCATTATATTTTTTTTGTTTAAGTATAACTCATTGGTTTTATTTTACTCATTTTAGCATTAATATATATTTACTTATTATGTAAATAATAATTTAATATTATTTATTATTGTTAACTTTCATAAATCATATTAATAAAAAAAGAGGTCCAATTGAGACGAAACAAATGATGTGCTTAACTTAACTAGTTATATCAATAAATATTAAGTTTTTATATTTTAAAAAAGTTATTAGATTTGAATAGGCTTTAGAAGGAATTTCAATTCGTACCTTATTTGATGATACAGGTCTTTACACTCAATCTTATTGGTACTTACAAAGGAGCTTTCTCGAACACTTTTTCATATTTCATTAAATGCTTTTCCTTAATTTAGTGTTATTTCATTTCTTGAATTTATATAATTTCAATTTTAAATTATTCCTAAAATTATTATTATTATTTTTTTTCATTTGCATCCTAATTAATAGAAATTCAAAATGATAACACATAGAGAAGACACAAACATCAATAGACTTATTCTTACAAGTTCTATCCAAGTGAATATTTTTTTAATATATTTATATGTTTTATTCTTTAATGTTTTGGGATGTTTTGTGGGACATTTTATTTCACATTTGAGTTGATGATCAAGGATGTTAAGCTTAATCTCCTTACTCTCTTGAATTCTAACATTCCTATGTAGTTTATCTCATTTCTTCAAATGTTTTGCTTTAATATGGCTATATGTCTTTGAAACTGTAATTCTATTATAAGGTGATCTTTTAATTACTTTAATTTTTTTGTAACAAATGCTTCAATTCAATAACTTTTAGCTTAAATGTATATTCACTTAATTACTAACATAATATCTTTTTTATTTTTTATGATTATTTAATTTGTTAAATTATAGTAATTTGAAACGAGAACTGATTGAGACAAAACAAACTTTACTTCATAGGTCTTAAATATCTATATATAATTAAATATTTCTTTCTTCTATTTCAAATATTTTATTTTTTTTGGTTTTGGAAGGAATTATAGGACATTTTGATTCTTATCGTATCTAATGATATGGATTGCCACACTAAATCACCTTCATACCTTGGAAAAAAACTTTCCAAATAATTTATCAATTTCTTCAAAAAATTCACTTTTGATTTTCTTATATTATATCAGTTAAATTTATCTCATTTCATCTTTAAGACAAATTACTTAATGTTTCTATTATTTGTGCTTGTTTTCTTTTTAATTCATGGTAATGCCAAACAATGTCTAATAATGATGATCCAAAGATCTTTAAACTCATCCGAATGAGCACAATCTTGTCATATATTCATTTTTTAATATTTAATTTATTTTTAATTTTTAATTCTTTGGAATGCTTTGTTAGGAAATTATAAAATAAATGAATTGATCATCGTGGATGTTTTGTTCAATCTCTTTTGTATCTTGGAATGCAATTCTATAGTATAAGTTTTCAAATTTTTCAATTTTTTCATTGATATGGTTATATTTTAATATAACTCTCATATCTTCTCATCTCATATTCATATTTCTTCAATTTGGTTATTTTGCATTGCTTCAAATTATCTGATTTAATCTTTAATAAATATCTACTTTATATTGAAAAAATAATTTATCACTACTTATGTTTAACTTAATTTTTTTAATTTGTAGTAATTTCAAATCCATTTTGTTTGGGATGAATCAAATGTTGTGGCACTCAACTAACTGAGCACTATCTAAATATTTATTTTTATATATTTGAATATTTTGTTATAGAAGATTTGTACATATTTTATGAGGCTTCTTGATTCAAGCTAATTTGATAATCCAGGAATTTAGCTCAATCTCTTTAATATCTTTTGGTGTAGTTTTACTATACAATTTATCTAATTGTCTTCAATTCTTTTGCCTTCATTTGGTTAATTAAAATGAAACTCATGTTCTCCTCATGTTACATCTCTTTATGGTTTTCATTTGGTTATATTATACTTATTGAATTTTTCTTATTTCAGCTTTATCGTATGTCAACTTAATATTAAAATATTTTCAAATGAGTTTTGATTATTAATATCATGGTGTGCAATGTTTTCAAACAATTTATCACAAATATTTATATTTTGCTTTGATTTGATTACATTCAAATGCTAAATAGCTCTCATGTGACCTTTATATTAATTTCAAATGAGTTTTGATTGAGAACAAATAAATGTCATTAAAAATATCTCAATGGGCTTTATTAAATTTGAATTTTTTTTTATTATTTTAAGAGATACTTGAATTCAAGCATGATTTGGTAATTAAGATTATTATACTCAATCAACTCAGTGTGCTGAAAGGTTGTTATTAAATTAGATTTTACCTAAGTTATTCAATTTTTTTGGTTTGATTTTATTATATTATATTCTAATGCCAACTTATCTCTTATTTAGCAATTACTTCATTTTGCTTTTGTAATGTTACATTATTATTTATGTTAGTCATCTTTGGTAATTCACTTTACTCAAAATGGGGCCTGGTAGAGATCAAGAAAACATCATTACACTCATCATAACAAACATTATGTAGATAACTCTTCATTTTTATATTTCTAAATATTTAATTTTCTTTAATTTTGGCACCATTTCTAGGAATTGTGAGTCATACCTAGTCTAACATTTAAAGATGTTACTATCCATCTCCTTAATATCTTAGAATGTACGAATTTTTTACAACTTATTTCAATTATTCATTTTTGTTTTATTTGGGTATATTATAATGTATAGTAAATCCATCCTTCTATGTCCTTTACATCACTTTGATTTGGTTATATTTTCTTATTGTTTATGACTAATTACTTTGGTGATGAGCATTAAATGAAAACAAGTTTTTATCAATGTGAAACAAACTCATCTAAACACACTTTATCTAATTGAATATTAATTATAATACTTTAAAATATTTATTTTCTAGGTTTTTAGATATTTTATGAGACATTTTGATTTGTACTATATTTGATGTTTAGGAATGTTAAGTATAATCTAATTAGTATATTGGAATGCAATTTTTATATAAAGTTTGTCTTATTTCCTTGACATTTTTTCTTTGAATTGATTGTTTTACTATGTAACTTTACATATCTTATCATGTTACCTTTTTGTAGCCTTAATTTGGTTATATTGTAACAACTCATTTTTTCTTATTTAAACCTCAATATATTTTTAGTTTTTATTGAAATTATAATTTATTATAATTCAAGCTTATTTATTTTGGTAATTTATAGTATTTCCAGACTATATCTAATTAATAGAAAACAAATGTCATTGAGCTCATCTCTATGAGACTTATTTAATTAATAATCATTCAAAAATTTCAAAAAAATTCTTTTCTAGTGCTTTGCTATATTTTTGGAGGCATTTCAAATCATATTTTGTTAGATGATCTTGAATCTCACACACGACACCTTAGTCTTTTTGAATGCCAAATTTTTATATAATTGTTCTCATTTCTTTAAATGTTTTATTTTCATTTGGATATATTACATTATAATGACAAATATACTCTTTTATGACCATTATAATACTTTTCTTTTATATCATTTTAATTTATCTTATTTTATCTTTGATAATTATTTACTTAATATTACAATAATAGTTTACTATTATTAAAGCTTGTTTTGCTATATTAATTAACAATAACTCAAAATCAGGTTTGATCAAGTCAAAACAATGGTCATTTGACTCATCTTAGTGAATAATAGAGAATGTTACACTCAATATCGTCAGTATTTTCTAATGCAACTTTTTGGCTAATTTGTACTATTTGTTTAGATCTTTCACTTTGATTTAGTTATTCTACTATGTAACTCAAAACATCCTCTTCTGTGATCTTTTCACAACATTGAATTGTCATATAAGATTACATAATAATTTATGTCTAAATAAATTATTAGTTTTTGTAATTCAAAATAATTCCAAATGAGGATTGATTGAGATAAAACAAATGTTATTTGAAATGTCTTAACTTACTCAATTAAATGAAATATTTATTTTATATTTTTTAATTTTTTTAGGATTTTTCCTCATGTAGCCATTCATTTTAGTTCAAACTTGATTTAATGATAAAGATGTTACACATGATTTTCTTACTATCTTTGAAACCAAACTATTCATACAACTTATCTCAATTATTCAAATAATTCCACATGAATAGCTAATATTATAATACAACTCTAAATCTCTCTCATTTAAGCTTTATATTAGTTTGAATTGGTTATATTATATTATTATTTATGCTTATTTACAATGGTAATTTATTGTAATCTAAAATGAGGTTTAATTGAGATGAAAAAATTATCATTGAACTTGTTTCAATTAATTTTATCAAGCTAAATATTCATTTTAATAGTTTTAAAAATTTTATTTTCTAAGAGTTTCGCAAGCTTTAAGGGTTATTTCAATTCATACCAAATTTTACAATTAAGGACATTACACTTAAACCACTAAGTAACTTTGAATGCAACTTTTCATTACAATTTAGCCAATTTGTTTAAATGGTTTTCTTTTATTTGGCAATATTTTTTTGAAACACCAATTATCATCTCAGGTGATCTTTACATATCTTTGATTTTTTTATATTAGATTCTTTCAAACTTACTCATTCTAACCTTTTTTATATTTTTACTTAATATTAAAAAATGAATTCTTTAATTTTTTTGCTTATTTACTTTTGTAATATTCCAATAGGGCTTCAATCAAGATTAAATTGAAGCCATTTGATTGATATTAATTAGCTAAAGATAATTAAATATTCATTTTTGTATTTATAAAAGTTTAATTTTGTTGAGTTTTGGAACCGTTTCTTAGGCATTTTGAATTTTACAAGCTTTGATGATCAAGGATGTTTCACTGTATCTCTTTTGTGTTTTAGAATTCAATTTTTCCATAAAATTGGTCATTTTTTCACACTTTTTCTTATGATTTTGTTATGTTAAAAAGCAATCTAAATCTACTCTAATGTGACTTTTACTTCACATTAGTTTTGGTATATTATATAATTCTTTATACTTAATTACTTTGTTAACTTGCAGTAATTCTAAGCTAGATAAAACAAATGTCATTAGAGTAGTCTCTACATACTAGACATAATTAAATATTTATTTTTACATGTTTATATATTTTATTTCATTGGATTTATGCATACATTAAGAGATCATTCATTTCATACCATATTTAACGATTAAAGATGTTGCACTTGATCTCCCTTTTATCTTGGAATATAACTTTCCCATAGAATTTATCTCATTTATTTAATTTTTCATTTTTATTTATCATGTTATAATATAGCCTTAAATCTCCCCAAATGTGACATTTTCAAGTGTGTTTTTTGTTTGTAATATGTTATTTCAATTTATCAAAATTTAACTTTAATATATATATATATATATATATATATATATATATATATATTGTAAAACAATAATTTAGAATTATATATGCTTTTTATTAGTTGATAGTTTTTTCAAATGAGCCTCGATTGAGAGTTCATGACTATTATTGAGGTCGTCTCCACGAGCTCCATTAATTAATTATTCATTATTACATTTTTATATATTTTATTTTTAATAGTTTTTATATCTTTTACTTGACATTTTGATTTGTATCTAATTTGACAATCGTCGATCTTTTGCTTGAGCTTCTTCGTTTCCATGTGTGGAACTCTTTAAAAAATTTTATACAATTTCTTCAATTTTTTTCTTTATTTGGTTATATTACTATAACTCTAAATCTTATCTCATGACATCACATCATTTTGTCATTATATAGACCTTTTATTACCTCATATTTAGTTTTGATACTATTTACTTAATAACAAAATGATAATTTCTTATTATTTTTGCTTATTTACGGATGTCATTCGTGGTAGGTTCAAACTAAGTTTGATTGAGACAAAAGTAATGTCATTGGGCATCGCTCAGTGATCTATGTGGAATTGAATATCCACTTTTGTAATGGTAAACATTCTATTTGTGATTTTTTTGCATTTTTTGTGGCATTTCTATATGTACCTCTTATGATGAATGAGTAAGTTACATGCGATCTTCTTAGTATTTTAGAATGCAACTTTCTTATATGATTTATATCATTTTTTAAAATTTTTTGATTTGATTTGGTGATACTATTATGTAACTTTAAATTTTTTCTTGTGTAATCTTTATTATATAACTAATCAACATTAAAATAATGCTTTGTTATTATTCATTAATTTTTACTCTAATAATTCAATTAAATTCAACATGAACTACAATATAAATAAAATAATATTCATTAAGCTTATCCCAGCATGCATTATGCAACTCAATAACAATTTTATATTTTTAAAAATTTAAGTTTCTTATATTTATGCATACTTTGTGAATCGTTTTTAATTCATAACTGACCTTTTTATCAATGATATTATCGATCTTCTTAGAACATTTGAATGCAAAATTTTTGAGTAATTTTTCTTATTTATTTAACTTTTTCACTTTTGTTTTATTATAATATATTTTAATTGGTTATGTGACATTATTATGTTTACTTATTGACTTTACTAATTAATAATAATTATAAATTTGGTCCAATCAAGATTAAGCAAATGTCTTTGGACTCAACCTAATGATCTATATCAGTCTAAATAATAATTCTCCTATTTTTGAATATTTTATAGCTTTGTATTTGTGTATTAATTTATGTGACATTTTGATTCATATCTAATTTCAAAATTAAGGATGTTGCACTCGATCTCTTTAATATCTTTGAATAAATTTTTTTTTGTAATTTATCATATTTGTTCAAAACTTTTGCTTTGATTAGATTATATTATTATGAAAATTTAATTCTACAATCATATGAATAAAACTTTCTTTGATTTTGGTATTTTGTAAATTTTAAATTTGCTTAATTTTAAGATGCAATGTTTCTCAATTCTTTATCTTATGTTTTTAACTTTTTTCTTGTATTTGTTTATACTATAATGTGACTCTAAATATTTTGTTTTGTGACATTTACATAACCTTCCTTTTGTTGTTGACTTTAATTTTTTTTCATTTCAGCATTAATATATATTTCCTTAATATTATAACAATAATTTTTTATTGGTTGTGCAAAATTACTTTTGTAATTCATAGTAACCCATAATGAGGTACGACCTAGACAAAATAAACATCATGGGTCTATCTCGTAGAGCTTTATGAAATTAAAAATTTATTTTATATTTCGAAATGTTTTATTTTCTAGAACTTATATCTGGTTTGCGATTTGTTTAAATTAGTACCTAATTTTTTTATTGAGGTTGTTATTCTCAAATTAGTTAGTTCCTTTGAATACAACATCTTCACATAATTTATGTCCTTTCAACAAATTTATTGATTTGATTGGTTTATATTATAAAAGACTGTAATTCTCCTCTCATGTGATGTTTACACCACTTTGATTAGGTTATGTTTTGCTACTTACATTTATCTCATTTCATCATTATTATATAATTATTTAATGTTAAAATTATAACTTTTATTATTTTATTTTGCTTAAACTTGTAATTCATGATAACTCAAGAGAAAGTCTAATTGAGATAAACAGATATTGTTTTGCCTAACTCGATGATTGATGCGGAATTAAATATTCAATTTTTATGATTCTTAGTATTTTTTTATTTATGCATGCATTACGATGCTTTTTTATTTGTGCCTTATTTAACAAATGAAGACATTACACTCAATCTCCTTATTATTTTGTAGTGCTACAATTTCTTATAATTTATCTCATTTATTTAAATGATTCATTTTGATTTGATTATATTGCAATTTAACTCTAAATCTCTTCTTTTGAAACATTTATATGCCTTGATTTAGTTATATTATATAACTTTAATTTATCTCAATTTAGCCTTACAATATATTTACTTATCAATTAAACATTAATTTATTAATTTTTACACTTATTTATTTCATAATTCATAGTAATTGCAAATGTTATCCAATCATGATAAAGTAAATATTGTTAGACCCATCTTGTTGAGCACAATCCTATTAAATATTTATTTCATATTTTAAAATATTTAATTTTCCTCATTTTATGCATGATTTCTTAGATATTTTGATTCATTATTGATTTGTTAGTTGAAGATGTTATGCTTAGTTTACTTATTGTCTTTGAATGTAACATTTTCAACAAAATTAATGCTAATTTTACCAATGTTTTTCTTTTATTCTTTTATAATTTTACACTAAATATCCTCTAATTTTATTTGGTGAAATTATATTGCTTCAATTTCCTCATTTTAGCTTTTAGATATATTTTTTAATATTAAAATCATAATTTATTTTATTTTAATTTATTTATTTTTGTAATTGTAGTACTACAAATAAGGTTCAATCGATATAAAAGTAGCATTGTTTGACATTTAACGACAAACAAAATCTATTTATAAACTAATTATTTTTAAAAAAAATTATTTTCTAAAATTTTGGAATGCTTTATGAATTATTTTGATTTGCATTTGATGTTCAAGGATTTTACAATCAATAGCCCTAGTATATTAGTGTGTACTTTACTAGTAAAATTTACATCATTTCTTCTAATATTTTCCTTATACTTGTTAATATTATAATGTAACCCTAATTCTCTTTATAATGACAATTATCGCTTTTATTTTACTATATTAGATTGCTTCTACTAATCCCATTTGAGCTATGATATCTATTTACTTAATATTAAAAAGATAATTTATTATTTATTTTTCATATTTATATTTTTAATTCATAATAATTCTAAACAATCTTTGATAAAGAAGAATAAAAATGTCATTAGCCTTAGCTTTATGAGCAATATCCAACTAAATATTCATTCTTTCAAATCTATAGATGTTGAAACTCTTGATCCCCTTAGTATTTTGGAATGAAAAATTTTCAAACAATTTATCACATTTCTTTAATATTTTTACTTTGATTTGTTATGTCCTTACTACGAATTTTACCATTTCTTGATTCTATTATAAGATATTATTTCAATTTATCTCTTTTCTTATTTTAATATAAATGTACCTAATATTAAGATAATTCTTTATTATTATTTGTATATATCTTTTGTGTTATTTATGGTAATTCTATGTGATCACTAATCTAGGTGAAACAAACTTTGTTGGACTCATCTTAATGTGTTATATACAAATAAATACACCTTTATATATTTCTTTATATTTTTATTGATTTTTTAAATTTTTAATAAGGTTTTTAATTTGTTCATAATTTGGTAAATTAGTATATTATAGTTGATCTCTATATTTTTTGTAATTTGAAACAATTGTAATTGATGCACAATCAAGATGAAACAATTATGTTGGAGTCATCTTTTTGAGCTTTATCTAATGAAATATTCATTTTATATTTTAATTATTTTATTTTAGAGTTTATACACATTTTATGAAATATTATGATTCATACTTCATTTGTTGTTTGAGGATATTTCACTTGATTTCTTGAGCATCTTAGCACAAACTTTCCTATGCAATTATCTCATTTTTCTATTTTTCTTTTTTATTTTGTTATATTACAATGACACTCTAATTCTCCTCTTATCTAACGTTTACATCACTTTCAATTGGCTACATTACAATGATTTAATTTATTTCATTTTATTTTTAATAAACATTTACTTAATTTGTAGCTGTAATTTTTTTTGTTATTTAGCAAGTGTAGCTAGACTAGTACTGATGAGCATAAGGTAAGTAAATATATATTTTGATATTTTTGAATATTTTGTTTTCTATAACTTAGGAATTCTTTATGAGTCATTTTATTACTCATTAGATTTGATGATTGAGGGTGCTATACTAAGTCTACTTAGTAATAGTGAGTAGAACTTTTTTGTGAAATTTGTCCTTATTTAAATTGTTTGTTATAAAATTATATTATAATATAGATATAAATCTCCTCATGATGACATATACATCATATTAATTTTATTCTAGTACATTATTATTTGTGCTTACTCACTATATTAATTGGTTATAATTCTAAACATGGTTCATTCAAGAAGTAACAAATGTCGTGAGGCTAGTCTCGATGATCTCTATCAAATTAAATATTTATTTTTATATATTTAATTATTTATATCAAATATTTTGGTATATGTTGTGAGAAATTATAAATTTTTTCTTTGATTTAAATATTATATAATTGTAGTAAAAATAAGTGCACAAATCTTATGAGAGAGGGGGTGGTGGTGAATTATGGGTTTAAAATATTTTTGCTAATTTTAAGATTTTTCTATTTTTAAAAAATTCCTAAGAAAATTTTTAATTATAGATATATTAATCTATAATTTTTATGACAAAGAAAAATGAAAATAAAATTTCAATTGGTATGTAGAATTTTAATAAAGACATACAAATTGTCATATGCTTACCAATGACTATTAAATGACACAAAGAGATAAAAATTATAATGTGAATTTAGAAAGGAAAATACATGAGGAATTATGATTAGTTGAAAAAATTTGAAATTTTAAATAGTCATAAGACATATATTACTTGGAGACCATTCACAAATAAAATATCATACAACCCTTCTTTGAGACGTTGAAATTCTATTCACATTCATTAGTCATTTCCTTCAAAATGGTTAGGTGTTTAAAGAAAAATGCTTATTATATTAATTAGAAAGTTGATTGAAAGCTACTTCATAAAGTGCATCCAAGTAGCTCCAAAAGCTTTCCAAATGGCTTAGATAATTCTTTTGAAATATTGGCCACATCGACACATTTAACTACTACTTAAATGACCATTAGGTAGGATCTTCATGAGCCTTTCCATCTTCCAAGAGGAATTTAGGGCTTTTTGTTAAAACACTATAAAGATTAATGAGTTCTAGATTATTGCATTAAGCAGGCTTGATCTTGGCCATTTATCAAGTAAAATAAGATTTGAAATATTCAATTCATCAATGGTAAAGAAGGATTAGATTTAAATTACAAGATTCGAACAAAAGAGATCTATGCTATTAGATTAAGGATAGATTATTTCAAAAGGTGAAAATAAATAGAGCCGTTTGATGATGTTAGACACAACCTTAGCCATCTAATTTCAAGCGAAGATTGAGCCCTTTCTGCATATCAAATAAGAATAGTTCAATCAAAGAATGGATGTGAGAAAGAATTCATTCTTTAGTTGCTAAATGCTAGATAGAAATAAGTCCCACATTTCTTAATGGAAAAATAATTTTCACAATATAAAGCTTTCACACGTGTATAATGTTTGCCAAACTTTGGTTAGCTCTCCTCTTGTGCTATAAGGACTTGGACAACCAATTCACTTGTATACTTATAGGATTGTTGGTCATATTTTAGATCTTAAGCTACCCTTTAAAAATATTACTCCAACTGTGTCTAAAACTGCACTTAGACCAAGATCAGTCATTGACATGACCTACTTCCTTTCTTTCATCTCTATGTCTTGTTATTGACAAACAAAGCTATTTCATACTAAACAAACCCATTAAAACAAAATGCAAAATTTTTAAGGTTTTTCTTAATAAACATAAGGGTGACCTAACAATCTTCCCAATTTGATGTTGATAAGATATTAATATTTTAAAAGTATAATGAATATAAGTATTTATTCAGTAAAAAATAAGAGATTAAAAATGAAATGTATTTTCTCCTCCTACTTGTGATCTCTTTTACTACATACTCCCCTCACTTTTTCATTATTCTATAAATTTTTATCTAGACCATGATCATTTCTTCCTTTTAACAACATCAAAAAGGAGGTTCAATTTGTATAATTTTTATTATACCAGTATACATGTTCTTTGAATATGTTGGCCACTAATTTCTTTAAAGGTATATATTCTCACCCTATTAATGTTATAATAAATAATCTCTAACAAATTCAAATCATACATTTTTGTTATATTTCCTATAATTATGAAGTTGATTATATACTTTTAGTAATAAGACTACTCTTGTCTCCAATTATTATTTCATTTTGATATAATTTATTCTTGAGTAGACATTTAATTTTAATTAATTGTTAGCCACTAGACCAAAGACATTATTCCTAAATTATTCTCTAGTTTTTCTACTTTGCAATGCATTATATTAACTCATTCCCTTAAGGGCTTCTTTAATAGATATTTTTTTATGATAAATACAAATGTATTATGATGAATTTCTATTATAAAAAATTATGCGTATCATTTAATTGATTCTAATTAATTTTGATATTACCAAAGTCAAGTCATTTGTTGAGTTATTTCTTCTCCTTATTTTTTCTTGTCTAATTTTAGTTTATTTATTTTTTAACACAAGATTCATTAATTGTTTTTGTCATTAACCTATTAAATACAAATTGTATGTTTTTATCTATCTAATTCTTATATCAAATTAACAAAATTTTCAATTGTCTAATTTCTATTAAAAAAATTAACAATTTTAAATAATGAAAAATAATATAATCTTTCCATATATATAGTAATTTTCATGTCATTTATTGGTAGATATTATACCTAGCCTAGTTTTTTGTTTTTCTTTTTCCATTGTAGACTCTTCCGAGAACTCGTAAGTAAACATACAAATTAATTTCATATTCTCCATTCCATTTAGTAATCGTAAAGAGATGTTTTATAAAATTCATTATTATTAATTTAAAGTGTTTCATCTTTTTAATTATCTAATCAATTCAACAAATCCTATGATGGCTATATTTTATATTCTTGTGTAATTTAAATCTAGTAAATTTAAGAAAAATAATGTAATTCACAAATTCAAATTTTCTCCATCTAAACATAACGCTTTTACATTACAAATAAATTATGCTTAAAAGTACACAAGTGGATAAGTAATACTTAGGTCTAAAGAAAGATTTAACTTGCATTCCATTTTAGCATGATTTAGATATTACCTAATTACATTTCCTTGGCTTGGGAGTATCTACAATTAAATCTCACTTATTTTTCTTGATAAAACATTAACATAAACTATTCTCACTTAAATGTGTAATAAGACATTCTAATCCAATAGCTTTTAATTAATAAAACTTAATCACATAAGTCTAATTTTTTTCTTTTAACAAGTAATAACATTTGATCATCTTTTAAAAAAATTATCAATATTGAGTGTTAAAACTAATTAAATGAAAATTGTCACTTCATCAAAAAAATAAGCTCTAAATTATTAATATTGATCAATAGAAAATATAAGTCAAGAAAGATTTGACATTTTAACCTATTCTAAAAATCTAAGAACCACAAACATTTTGCAAGTGAGTGACACAAACTCAAAAAATAAGGACTGTCTCCATAGGTGCTCGAATATGGAGACACACTTACAAACAACCTAAGCTTAAAATTTAGAAATGCAAACCATCTTTCGTTTGATAGTGATAGGACGTGGATATTATGACTTTGTAAAGAAATTTCTAAAATTGGCTCTCATAGGATCTATTCAAATCTATTACACTTAAATTTATGGATTTCTTAATTGGGCAATCAAATATAAGATAACCAAATTTAGAACAATAACTACAAAGAATATTAGAGTTAAGCTAATAAATAGATCCATGCAAAGGAGTACAAGATGTATTAGGCACATTAGTATATGAATTTTATATTCTATAAATGTCATTAAAACATGCATTATTTCTTTCAACATGGTTCTATGATAAAGCTTGTTCAAGAACATGTAAAGTATTTATCTAAACATTATTATTTTTCACATCATTAAACGAAGCAATATATGAAGGTAACTATGAATGATTACAACTTAATGAATGAGAAAATAAACTACATAACTTTACTTCATATCATGTATTTCTTTAAAATTACACAAACTTTTGTTTTAGTAAAGAATTTTCTTTTCCCAAATTATAATTCTCTAAGTTTCGAGAATCATTACATTAAACATATTTAAACAATTCAAATTCACATTGTTTATTTATTACTTTCAAATATGAAACATTCGAAATGTAGGTCTAAACTTTAGTAGTTACAGAAATATTTTCCTTTTTAAGCATAACATTGTTCATGCAATTAACTTTTTCTATATTCATGTTTCCTACAATGTTTCTTAAGGTCATCATACATGTTAACAAATGTTATATGCTCAATAACTAATTTACTAAAGAAATTTTATATTTCATCCCAAGATTCAAAGCAAACTCATGGCTTGAATTAAAAGTATAAGATAAAAGTTGACCTCCGTCTCCAAATTTAGTTTCTTCTTCTTCCTCTTCTCACCACTAATATTGTGAGATTAATTCTCACCATACAAGCTATCTCATCATTATGTCATCTTAAAAGAAGTTGCACCATACACCCTTTCACACCAATTTCTTGAGGTAATGAACAAAATAAATAATTCATTCCTTTATCATTTAATTGATTCATTCTTGATTTCTTTGTTCCATCTTTAGCGAGTGCAACATAATGAATATCAAGATGTTACAAATAATTATTAATTTTTTGAATAAACTTTTTAAATATTTTACCAAATAAAAAATTTTCACACTTAAATATTAAAGGATGACAAGATAAAAATCCTTGTGAAGTTTAACAACTACAAACTATAGGTGAAGTCATCTTTAAACATGTAAATAAAACAATTATAATGAGAAACTCATGTAGCTTAATAACAAAGTACATGACAATATTGTAATTAATATTAATGAAGCTAAATAATAATAAATAATTACAATTAATAATATGTTATTTTGAACAGAAACACACGATTACCCTAGTGGTTTTATTGACTTTATATAAGGCATTAGCTGTGATACCAATTGAAGTAAATTTAAGTATTGAATATTATAAGGAAGGGCTGAATTATGGGTTACAAAACCTTTTTACCAACTTTAGGATTGTATTTATTTTTTTTAAAGAATTATAAAAATAATTTTATATTTTTAAAAATTTATGATTATAAATTTTTTAAATTAGAATTTTTTATTTTTAAGAAAAATAAAAAAAGTAAAACTTTGAGGTTGTTCAATTCAATCTAGATCCTGTACCAACAACCAACGAAGGTTGGGAAGAAACTACACTAGTAAAAAAGTTATAAGTTGAGGTTTTTTTTTATTCACCATGAACTTACTTGTTTTTATTGGTTCACTATAACCTAAAATTTTATGAGTTCAACCCTAACTAAATTTTTTATAAGATCAAAAAAATCCATAACTATCACAATGGTTAGGCTCACAAACCAAAGTTAAAAGAAAAATATAGTATGTTATAAATTTTTTAATAAAAACATACAAATTTTCTTATAGTTTTTTATTAATATAAAAAGTGAGTAAGAGTTTAAAATTTTGCAAAGAATTAAGAAAATGAAAGCTTAGAAGAACTAAGCTTAGTTGGAGGAATTTGGAATTTCAAGTAGATGTAAGCATTAGATGTTGTATGGAAAAATTAACACAAATAGAATATGATGTAACCAATTTTTGGGATGTTAAAATATTTTTAATATTTGTTAGTCTTTTCATTCATAATGGTAAGGTAAATATAAAAACATTTTGCTCATAGACTTTAGAAAATAATGAAAATCTACATTAAAGCTTGCTTTCAAATAGTTTAAAAGGCTTTTGTAAACTTCATAGATAATTCCTCTAAAGAACTACCTACATTGCAACATTTAATGGCTAGTGAAATAGTCATTAGGCAAGTTCAAAAGGAGTAATTTAATCTTCACAAAGGAGTTGATGATTAATCAATTAAACATAATAAAGTTACATGAGTTCTAGATAATTGGATCAAAATGGATTATATCTGGACTATCCCATCAAGTCGAATGAGATATGGAATATTTGAATTATCAATGCTAAAAAATGATTTGGATTATAGAATTCAAACTAAGAACAAAGTATTTCAAAAGATGGAAATAATCAACGCCAACAAATGAGGTTAGACATGATCTTGTCCATTTGATTACAATCTAGAATTAGGAACTTGTAGTAGATCAAACAAGTTATGCCTAATCAAAGCAAAGTAATATTACTAACTCAAACTGAAGTAAAGGTCATATGAGAGGAGAGTTACAATTACATAGTAATATAACAAATTTGATGCAACGCTTTTGAAGAAATGAGATAAATTGAATGAGAAAGTTGTATCCTGAGATGCTATGGAGATCAAAAGTAACATCTTCAATCATCTAATCAAGTAAAAATCAAAATTTCCTATAGAGCATTTAAAAATCATAGACTAGTCCATTAAATTTTTTTATCTTGACTAATGCTAAGGTGAGATTAATTAACATAATATAGTATGACCAATTCAAACTAAATTATAAGTCACACAAGTGTTATCATTAAATAATAATATATCCAAATCAAAGAAAAATATTTTAAGAAATGCTAAAAGTTGAATAAAAAAGTACTATTCTAAGGTATTAAAGAAATCAAGCATGAAATCATTAATTGGCAAATCAGATATGAAGAAAAATAACTCCTAAATGTGAAAATATTTTTGAAAATAAAATATTTTAACTTATGCAATTGAATATTTAATTAGGTTTTTCTTTTTGAGAAGAGCTTAATGACATTTGTTTAATCTCACTAGGACATAATTTTGTGTTACTATGAATTACAAAATAAAAAAGCATAAGTAAAAATAAATTATCATTTTAATATTAAGAATGTATTAATGTCAAGATGAGATAAATTCTTGCAATGTAATATAAATAAATGAATATTATTTTTATGTGGCATGTTACAAAGTAATTGTTAAATAATAAATAATCAAAATCCATGTAAAAGATTTAATGAAATATGATAAAATGAAAAAGAACAATGCATTCAAAGATGCTATAAAGATCAAGTGTAACAACCTTGATCACAAAAATAGTTATTAATTCAAATATATTGTAAAGCATGTCAAAGGCTTAAACAATAAAACATTTTAACGGAAGATCCTTGATCATCGAATCAGATATAGATTAAAATGACACATAAAACTAACTAAACATTTTGAAAACTAAATTTTAAAAAATTAATAATGAATTATTAATTATTTTAAGCTAATGTAGAATAGTCTAATAACATTTTTTCATCTTAATTACACATCCTTTGGATTTACTATGAATTATCAAAGCAAATAAGTACAAATAATAAATAATAATTATTTTAATATTAAGTAAATATGTGATAATGTCAAAGAGAGATGTATTGATTGAATTTAATATGCTTAAATCAAAGTGATGTAAATCTTGTTATGAGTGGATAATAAGAGTTTGATAATATATATATATATAATTAAAAATGAAGAAATTGTAAAATTAGATAAATTGCATAGGAAGGTTGCATAACAAGATATTAAGGAGATTGGGAGTGACTTCTTCAATCATCAACTTTGGTTTGAACTAAAATTACCGATAAGGTAAACCAATTCCATTGAGACTATAATTTTTAAGAAGTTAAAAAATATTTAATTTGATAAAGTTCAGTTATACAAGTTCAATGATATTTGTTTTTTTTCTTATTTTAACTTCATTAATTAAATATTTATTAATAATGAAATAAGTAAAATTGAAGTGATGTAATATAACTAAGTACAAGTGACACAAAGGTCACAAGGGATGGGAATTAGAATTTTATAAAAACATAACTAAAGTAAATAAAAAACTTTGTAAAAATAAGGCAAATTAAATAACAAAGTTGCATTCCATCATACTAAAGAAAACAAGTGTGTCACCCATGATAATCAAAGCTAGTATAAGTCAAAATGACATATAAACCATGCAAAATTAATATTATATAAAATATTTAAAATTATAGAAATAAATATCTAATTTTAGAAAGCTCATTGAAATGACTACAATGATTTTTACTTCATCTCACTCAGATCTTGTTTAAAATCACTGCATAGTACCATTGTAAATAAGCATATATGATAATAAGTTATTATTTTTGTATTAAGTAAATATAAGTTGATGATGAAATTAGATAAGTTGAAATAATGTAATTTATCCCAATAAAATTGATGTGAAGGTCACATGATTATGGATTTAGAAAAACTTGTTAATATAACAAATCTAAGCAAAACATCTACAAAAATATAATAAATTTTTGGGGAAAGTTATATTCCAATATATTCATAGATCAAGTGTAAAATCATTGATCTCTAAATCAAGTATGAGTTTAAATTTCTTGAAATGCTTATGAACAAAAAGAAATATATATTTTTTAAATATAGAAATTAATATTTAATTAAGAAAATTTTGACAATATAAGTCCAAGGATGTTTATTTCATGTCAAATTAACCTTGTTTTGAATTACTACGAATTACAAATTAAAAAAATATAAACAATTATAAAATATTAATTTAATATAATAAAAAATTTTATTAAATAAGAAATGTGATAAATTTAAGTACTTTAATTTAATGTAGTTAAGGTGATACAAAGGTCTCATGATACAAGAACTAATGTTTCATGGTAATATATTGAAGTTAAAATGCAAAACATCAAGAAATAAGTTCAAATGTACAGGAAAACTATATTCCAAGATACAATGGACAATGTTTGTAAAATCCTTCATCATCAAGTTCATTATGAATCGAAAATAACTAAAAAGGTTTGCAAAAATCTTAGAAAAGAAAACACCTAAAACATATAAATAATTTTTTTGTATAGACCTCATCAAGATGAATTCAAGAATATTTGTTTCATCTTAATAGATTCTCATTTGTCTTAAGTGAATTTACAAACTTAAATAAGAATAAATAATAAAAAAATTATTATTTAATATTAAGTAAATAGGTGTTAAATATAAAATATGATAAATTCAAGAAATTGTAATATTACTAAGGAAAGTAACTGAAATGTCATGTGAGATGAGACGTAGAGCTACATAACAAAAGGTTAAAATTAAAATAATTTTTTTAAACAAAAGAAGAGAAAGATCATGTAAGAAAGCAATAGTTCAAGAAAATAAAATGATATAGGGTAACATAATCATCAAATATGATATTAATAAAAAAGCACGCAAAACAAAAAACCCACCGAAACTAAAATTTAAAAAATAAAAAAAATAATTCATAAGAGATTGTCATTACTTTTCCAAAGATACTTGTTTAGTGTCCATTGTACACCATTTTAAATTACTATGAATTACTGAATTAAATAAGCATAAATAATAATTATTACTTTTATATTATGTGAATATGTAATAATTAATATTAAATAAAGTGTTGCAATGCAATATAACTAAATCAAAGATATGTAAATGTTAAATAAGAAGAGAAATGGAGTTTCATATTTATTTAACCAAATCTTAATGAAAGAGTCGAAAAAATGAGGTATATTTCATGACAAATTTGCATTCAAAGAAACTAAGAAGTTTGAGTGTATCATACTTGTTTATATGTATCGTATGAATCTAAATTTCTCATAATATATTAAAAATACTAGAAAATAAAATATTTAAAAATATAAAAATAAATACTTAAGCAGATAAAGGCCATCAATATGACTACATGACTTTTCTTTTATGTTGATCAAATCTATTTTGGAATTACTACAAATAGCAGAATTATATAATGTACATAATAATAAATTATTATTTTAAAATTAAGTAAATATATGTTAAAGTTTGAATAACATAAATTGAAATAATGCAATAAGCCCAAATCAAGCATTGTAAAGGCCATAAGGCATAAATATTTAGGTTTACATAGCAATATAACAAAAATGAAAATAAAAAAATTGTAATACATTAAGAAAAGTTAATGAAAAATAGCAATCCAAGATACTAAGAAGTTAGAGTGTGACAACCTCTATTAATAAGTCAGGCGTGAATTGAAATTTCTCATAATAGGTGCAAAAAAGTACAAAAATAAAATATTGAAAAATATTTAAATGAATATTTAATTGAATATAGCTTATTGGAAGAAGTCCATTGAAGTTTACTTCATCTCTATCAGATAGCTTTTATAATTACTATCCATTAAAATAAAAAAATAAATAAATTATAATTTTAAGTTTAATAAAGTATATATTAAAATTTAAATAATATAAATTTAAACAATGAGATATTATCAAGTTGATTAAATGCAAAGGTCAAACAAGAGTTGAATTATAGGTTGATATTAATATAATCAAATAATGGAAAAGCATTTGAATAAATAATATAAATTGTGAAGAAAAGTTGCATTCCAAGATACAAAGGATATCATGCATAAAATTCTTAATAGTGAAATCTGGCACATGCCAAAATGTCTCATAAAATATGAAAAAACTCAAAAAAGTAAAATATTTAGAAATATAGAAATAAATGTTTCCTTGGACCTCTCTGTGACACATCCAAAAATGTTTAATTCATCTTGATTGGTACAATTTTGAAATACAATGAATTGTAAAAGTAAATAAAAATGAATAATAATAAATTCTTATTTCAATACAATGTAAATATATATTAAAAATAAAATGAGATAAATGAAGAAAATAAAGTTAAGGAAATTGTAGTTATGTAAATGTCACATGAGAAGAGAATTAGTGTTTCACAAAACTATAACCAAATTATAATAAAAGATTTGGAGAAATTAGATAAACTATTTAGAAACATTCATTGAAGAATATTAAGATAATCATGTGTAACGACATTTATGATCATACTAGCTTTTAATCAGAATAACTACTAAAATTTGCCCAAATGGAATAAAAAATATTTAAAAATATAAATATTATTATTTGCTTAAAAGAGCTCATAGAGATGAGATGATTTGTTTTGTTTCACTTTGATTGAACCTCATTTAGAGTTACTATGAACTATGATATTAGTTAAGCATAAATAATAATAAATTATAATTTAATGTCAAATAAATTTGTATATTGAAACATACAAGAGATAAATTAAAGTAATGTATTCTAACTAGATAACGATGATGTAAAATGCACCTAAGACAAGATTTGGAATTACATAATAATAAACAAAAATAAAAGTAAAAAACATGGAATAAATTAGCTAAATTATATGTAAAATATTCATTCAAAGATAATAAGGAGATATAGTGTAACATTCTCAATTGAAAAATTAGGAACAAATCAAATTACCTTGTAAATAATGACAAAAATTATACAAAATAAAACATTTAGAAAAAATGATTTGAAGTTTTAATAGGATTAAGCTCGTCGAGGCTAGTGGAAAGATGCATGCATTATCTCAATTAGGGATCATTTAGAATTATGACAAATTATTGAAGAAAATAAGCATAAATAAAAATAAATTATTATCTGAATTATATATAAATATATATAAAAAAGTTGAGATGAGATAATTTGAAATAATATAATATAACAAAATCAAAGTTATTTAAAGGTCATGGAGTGGAATATCAAAGTTTCTTAGTGCTATAACAAATTAAAGGTAAAAGATTCCGAAAAAAGATATAAAATAAATGAGAAAGTTGTAACAAAAGATACTAAGGTGATCATTATATCATTCTCAATCATCAAATAAGGAACAAATCCAAATGTCTCCAAAAAAGATGCTAACACCTTAGAAAATAAAACACTTTAAAGTATAAAAATTTATGTTTGATTGGCTAGTGGTCATCCAATGATTCTAAAAATGTATATTTTGTCTCAATTTGACTTTTTTTGGTGTTACAACAAAACACCAAAGTAAATAAAGAAAAGTAATTATAAATTATTATTTCAATGTTAAGTAAACATGTGTTAAATTTGAAACAAGATTATTTTAAATAATGTAACATTACTAAATCTACACCTTATGAAGGTTGCAAGAGAAAAGAATTAGAGTTTCATAGTAATATTATTAAATTAAAGTGAAAATTATGAACAAGTTAGTTATATTTTTTTAAAAAGTTACAACCAAAGATATTATAATGATTGAGTGAAACATCCTTAATCATTAAATATGGGAAAAGAAAAATTATGTTATAAATAATGCCAAAATATTTAAAAATAAAATATTGAAAAAGTATGAAAAGGAATATTTAACAAAAAAATAAAACTCCAAGATAAGTCCAAAGACATTGGTTGCAACTTGATCAAAACTTGTTTATAATAAATTTTAATTTAAAAAATTAAGGAAGCCTAAATGATAATAAAAAAATTATTTTAATATGCTGAAATATATTAATAATTAAACGATCTAAATCAAAGTTAACATAAATATAACTAGAAAAAAGTGACATAAATGAGACTCTTAAAGATAAAAAACCAAAATAATGGTTAAAAATGTGTTGAAATGAGATAAATTACACATGAAATTTTCATTATAAGATACTAATGTGATCAAGAATAAAATTCCCAATTATCCAATCATGTAAAAATCTAATGTCTCATTAAGTTTGTCAAAAGGTTATAAATAATAAAAATAGAAAAATTTTGAAACAAAAGTTTAATATGATAACGGTCAGTGACTTTATTCAAATGATATTTGTTTTGTCTCAATCAAATCTCATTTAGAATTACTGTAAATTTCTAAAGAAAGTAAGCACAAAGAATGAAAATTTATTATTAAATAATTAAGCAAATATAAACTACAAAGTTGAATTTTCTTAAATTGAAGTAAAGAAATACAACTAAATAAAAGCAATGTAATTGCTAAACAAGAGGAGACTAATATTTTGATAGTAATATAGTCAAATCAATGTGAAAGTTTTTAAGAAATGAGATAAAGTTCTTAAGATGTTACATGCAAGATATGAAGAGGACTAAATGTGAAATCCACGATCAATAAATCATCTACAAATTGAATACCTAACAAAGCATGCCTAAATCATAATAAAAAAATATTTGAAAGTATAAAAATAAATATTTAATTTGATAGAGTTGATCGAGAGGAGTCTAATGGCATGTTTTTCTTCTTAGTTAAATATTAACTTGAAATAATTTAAATTTCAAAGTATTTAATCATAAATAATAATATATTATAATTGTAATATTGAGTAAATATTTCATAATGCTAAGCTAAAACTAATTTTAGCAATGTAGTGTAATAAAATCAAAGTGATTTAAAGGTCATACGAGAGGAAAGTTTAGGTGCAAAGTAATATAACCAAATCAATACAAAACAATTGAAGAAATGAGATACATTTAACATGAAAGTTACGTTCTATTATACTAAGAAAATCAAGTATAAACTTCTTGACAATTAAATCAGTTATGAACCAAATGTCTCTCAAAGTGTGCCAAAATGCTAGAAAATAAATTTTTATAAAATATATAATTTAATATTAAATTATAGTGAGCACATCAAGATGAGTCCAGCAATGTTTAGTTTAATTATTCAGACATTGTTTGGAATTACTTTAGGTTAACAAAGGAACTAATTAACAAATGAAACAAACATATATAAAAAAGTTAATCTTATAATAATAAGTAAATATATTTTAAAGCTAAAATTAGATAACTTGAAGACATATAATATCACTAAATAAAAATTATGCAATGGTGATAGTATAAGAAATTTATAATTAAATATTAATATAACAAAACAAAAGCAAAACATTTAAAGGATTAATAAATATCGTATCAAAAATTAGTAATCCAAGATATTGAAATAGATTATAATATCCTCGATAATCCAATTAGGTACAAAGGAAAATGGCCCAAAAAGTATGTTAAATAAGGAAAAAAATGAAATACTTAAAAAATAAAACATATAAAAAATAAAAATGATTATTTAATTATATAAAGCTTATTGATGTGAGCCTAATGACATTTTTCTTCTATTGATTGGACCTCGTTTGTAGTTACTGTGAATTTCAAAAATAGGTAAGCACAAATAATAATAAATTATTTTTATGTTAAGCAAACATATAATAAAAATTAAAATAACATAAACAAAAAAAACACAATATAGACTGATCATAGTGATTTAATGGTCGCACAAGTGAAGATTTAGAGTTACATGATAATTTATCTAAATTAATGTGAAAACATTCAAGTGATGAGATAAATTATTTTAGAAATTTTTATGTTCAAGTTGCTAAAGAGTTTAAGGCTACCATACAAGATCATCAAATGTGGTGGGAATCAAATTGATGCATAATGTTTCCCAAAATATAGAATAAAAAATACTTAAAAAGTATACTAATGAAAATTAATTTTATAAGACTCATAGAGAATTGACCAAGGAAACTATTTTAATTTTTGATATGCCTCTTTTGCAATTACAAACAATTACCATATTAAGAAAGGATAATTTAATTAAATTATGATTTTAATTTTACAAAAGTATATATCAAGGTGTAATTATGATAAATTGAAGTAATTTAATGTTAACAAAAGAAAGAGACCTAAATGACATGAGGGAGAAGATTAAGATTTTGTTAGTAATATATCCAATTCAAAATTAAACATTTAAAGGAATTTGATAAATTACATGGAAAACTTGCATTTTGTGATACTAAGGAGAGCATGTTTAAATCTTATATTATCAAATTATATATGATAGTAATTTAATAGAGCTCATTAAGATGAGTCTAATGACATATGTTCCATCTCAATCAGATCTCATTTAGAGTTTTTTGTTTCCAAATTTAAATAAGCATAAATAATAAAAATATTATTTTTTAAATATGTGAACTTTTATTAAAGAAAAAAAGAAAAAAATTCAAAAAATACACACAACCATGTCAAAGTGCCTAAAGGTCACATAAGAGAAGATTTAGAGTTACATAGTAATTACTTTCCTACACATTTATCTAATTTCTTTAAAATTATCACTTTTATTTGAAAATTTTACTATGAAATAAAAAATTCTCCTCTCGTGTGTCAATTACATCATGTTTATTTTTTATATTATATTACTCAAATTTATGCCTTTTATCTTTAATTTATATTTACTTCATATATAAATAATAATTCGTTATAATTGTTTTTCTTTCCTTTGGTCATCTGTAGTAATTTTAGATGAGTTCCAATGGGGATAAAAAATGTAGTTAAACTTTCCTAAAGAGATATGTTGAGTTAAATATTAATTTTCATATTTTTAAATATTTTTGTTTTAATTTTATATTTTGTTGAGCTTAACATTTTTAATGCAACTATCTTATATAAGTTTTCTAAGTTTTTTAAACTTTTGGCATCTATTTCTTTATATTTTTATGTTACTCTAAATCTCCTCTAATGTAACCTTTAATTCCTATGATTGGGTTATATTATGTTAATTTAATTGCTATTATTTATTTAATGTTATATATTTATCTAATATTAAAATAGTGACATATTATTATTTGTAGTTACTTAGTTTCATAATTTGTAATAATTCTAAATGAGGTACAATCTAGACAACACGAACCTCATTTGTATTCATATTGATGCACTTTATCTAACAAAATGTATTTATTTTTATATTTTTAAATTTCATTATCTATGATTTTGGCATGTTTTGTGAGGCATTTTGATTCATATCTTATTTCACATTTGAAGATGTTTCATTTGATCTCGATAGTATTATGAAATGTATCTATTTTTTTAGAATTTTTTCTCTAATTTATTGCAAAATTTATCTATTTTTTTAGAATAATTTCTCTAATTTTGTCATACTAGTTTGGAATAGCAAATCTTTTCTTATGTTACCTTTCATTGCTTTGATTTTGATATATTACTATGTAATTTTAGATCTCCTCTCTTGGGACTTTTATGTTGTTTTCATTTCATTATATTACATTATATCATTTTTTGCATTTTCTCTTTAATAAATTATACGTAATTTTAAAATAAATTTTTTTTTATCAACTTATTCAATTTTGTAATTCTTAATAATTCAAAACAAAATGTAATGCAAATGAAAGAATCCTCATCAAAAGCATCTTGAGGAGCTCCATTTTATTAAATGTTATTTTTTTAATATTCTTTTAAATAAACAATTTGCATTAGTTTTGGTACATTTTACAAATATATTTTATTTTTTCCTACTTTGTCATTTGGTGATGCTTTAATCAATATCAATAGTTACTTGAAATGCATTTTCTCTATATAATTTATCTCACTTTGTTAAAGTTTTTAGTTAAACTTTATTGTATTATTCTGTAATCCTAAATCGCTTCTTGTGCGGGAGTTAAATCACCTTGATTTAATTAAATAACATCAATTAAATTTATGTCATTATAAATTCATATATTTATTATTAATATTAAAATAATATTTTGTTATTAATTATATTTTGATTTTGTTAATTCATTGTATTCTAAGTAAGATTTCAATGAGATTAATAAAATATTATTGGACATGTCTCAATGAGCTCTATCCATGTGAATATTTTATTACATTTTCAAATATTTTATTTTATAGTATTTTTTCACGCCTTACAAGTTATTTTAATTCATACAAAATATGATGATTGATGATTTAACATTTCATCTATTTAATGTCATATAATGCAACTTCCTTG
Organism: Vanilla planifolia; assembly: GCA_023846275.1. Taxonomy (NCBI): domain Eukaryota; kingdom Viridiplantae; phylum Streptophyta; class Magnoliopsida; order Asparagales; family Orchidaceae; genus Vanilla; species Vanilla planifolia. The sequence continues at coordinate 311,707 of JAIUJO010000251.1, read as the reverse complement.
TACAACTTAACTAGTTTTCTCAAAAAGTTTCGCTTTCATTTAGTTATATTACATCGTAACTCTAAATCTTCTTACATGTTACCTTTACTTCATAATTATTTGGTTATATTATGTTACTTCAATTTATCCTATTTCTACATTATTATATAGTTACATAATATTCAAATAACAATATATTATTATTTATGGTGGCAATTCTAATAACTCTCAACGAGGCTCAAACTAAGATGAAAAATATCATTAGACATAGCTTGATTAGAACTATCCAATTAAAAAATCTTGTATACCTTTTTAATTTTTCCATTTTTTAATATTTTAGCATGCTTTAAAAGTCATTTTGGATTTTACCTTGTTTAATGATTGAGGATGCTTCATTTGATGTCCTAGCATCTTGGGATCCAACATTCCCACATAATTATATTATTTGTTCTAGTGTTTTTCTTTTATTTGGTTGTACTACTATGTGACTTTAAGTCTTCCGTCATCCAACCATTACATTGCTTTGATTATATTATATTTCACTACTTTAGTTTATATCATTATACCATAATCATATGTTTACTTTGTATTAAAAGAAAAATTTATTTTTTAGTTATGCTTACTTCGGTAATCCATAGCAATGTTAATTACATTCTAATCAACAAAAAACTAATTTTATAGGACTTGTATTGATAATATTTATCTTATTAATAATTAATATTTATATTTTTTAAATATTTCATTATATAAGATTTTGTCAATCTTTATGAGACATTCTGAATCTCATCTTTTTTGATAATCATGGTTGTTACACCATAACTCTTTTATACCTTAGAATGAAAATTTCTCATTTAATTTTTCTCATTTAATAGAAATTTTCACTTTAATTTGGTTATTATATTATGTAACTCTAAATATGATTTTGTGTGATCTTTATATGACTTTAATTAATTTACAACACATTGCTTTAGATCATCTTAATTTAGCTTCAATATGTAATTAATATTAAAAGTAATTTATTATTATTTATTATAATTACTATAGTATTCCTCATAAATTTAAAATGAGGTCTATTTGAGATGATAACACTATTTTTGGACTAACTCAATGTGTTTTAATAAATCACATATTCATTTTGTATGTTTAATATTTTTTCTTAAGCTTTGTCATGTTTTAAAAGCTTTTTTTATTTACAACATATTTGATAGTTACAGATGTTACACTTGATCTCCTTGATATCTTATAATGTTACTTTCTTATACACTTTATTTAATTTCTTTAAAATTTTAGCTTTGATTTGAGTATATGGCATGCAACTCTAATTCTTGTTTAATGTGATTATTACATCACATTTAATTTTTATATTACATTGCACCAATTGTTCTCATTTTAGATTTAATATATAGTTAATTAATAATTAGATAATAATTTATTATAATTAATCTTTATTTCGTGTTAGATTTTTTTTAACATTTCATGTCTTCCTTCAGTCTCTAAATCTCCTAATGGAGCATCTATCTATGTTTGGAAGATACACGAATGCCTATTTAAGTCATAAATAATTGAAAAATACTTAAGTTCTAATCATATACTCATTTATAGGCTTATCTGAAGGTGTTATAGGTCTAGGATACATAATCTTAAGATCGTTCACCAAGTAATAACTTTCATAGATATAAATGACTTGCATAAATTTTAATCATGAGAGGTCTAAACATATAGTAGAAGTGGTTTGAACAACACGAACCAAACTATTCATATTATTGGTGAAGTGTTATGCTACACACATAAGTGGAGTTCTTGGAAGGAGAAACAAGAAATCATATGATGACATGTGCTAATGAAAAAGTAGGTTGTGGTGATTAAGGTTCCCAAAATTTGAAGTAAAGGAATGAAGAACTATCCTAGTGATCTAATAGTATTAAGGATATTAGCTAATGGGTCAGAACCTCCACTTTTGAGTCTTTCGATTACCTTCTTAGGCCACGTCTAGAATCACAATGTTTGATTAATTGCACACATTAGGTTTGAATAAAAACTACTTGGTAGTATCTGTTTGTTGCTCCGATAAAAAATTTCCAACCCATACAAAAAAGACAAAGATCTTGACTTATAAAGATCTCAAAAGTAGAACAGTAATTTTGCTAACTTAATAGTACTAAGGGTTCTATTTTGGAAATATAGAGGACATATTAGGATTCCAATGGTCACCAAAAATTACAAAAAACATAGTTTGAATTTTGCTAAAACAAAACTAAAAAAGTACTTAAAAGATTACAAACTTAGTTAATGTAAGTAGTTCCAAAGTAGGATTTGCATCATAGGCAGTAGTAATAACAAGCGGTGAGTTAGTGGGTTGGGTGGTTGTTGCCATGTAGATTGATTGGTAAGTGATTCTTCGAGTTTTATTTCATTGGGTAGCACGACTGGTGTGGAGTGTGCACAAAGGCACGTGATGCCTTATGTTGGACATTTAGAGTTGTGCGGGTGTTAGCGAAAATCAACATTTGTTGACGAGTCGATGCATTCATGGTTCAAATATAAGTAGGTTGAAATTATTATCAAATTTAGAAGCTGATATAGGTCTAGTGAATGATAGCAACAACTTAACAATGGATGTAATTACGACAGGTTGTGACGAAAATGCCCAAATTCTATATTTTAAGCTATTTGGGGAAGTGTTTAACAAAATTTTACACTAGTGCAATTATTAGATGGCTAAAGAGATAACTTATAGTTAATATCAAGAAAAAATATTTAGAAAAAAACTATCAAATGATCTTCAGACAATTTAAACTAAAGTGTACATGCAAATAACTCGAGAAACTGATGAAAGTAAACTAAAATACGTAATGAATATTGTTAGCTGTAGTTGATCCACATAACTATAATGGCAATGGAGACTAAAGAGAATTAGAGGGTCTAATCTAGGAAAAATGTAGAGTCTTAATAGAACTAGACTATCGTCATGTCGAATCTCTATTAGAAACCTTGTAGATTGCCTTGTTATACATTAAATCATTGATTTTCTTTGTTTTTTCTACACTCTTAATTTTCTTCATCTATTTTTCATTAGGTCAACTTGGAAGTGATGTACTGATCTTCCAAATAGATTAAAAAAATAGTATTAAAAAAAATGAAGATTTCTTAGTGTAGTATTGGATTTAATTGATTTACATTTAAGAAAAATATTGGAGAACAATTTTATCTAAAAATTATAAACTTTAAAAAATTAAGCATAGTTACCTATTCAATTAAATAAAATTTATTTCATAATATTTTTAGAAGTTTAAGTAATTTTAATTTAAAATTGTAATAAAAACTTCCTTTTTCTATTTCATTATAAATAAATTTTTTATAATAACTCCTAAAAATGTTTAACTTACAAATCTTAAATTAAAAAATAATACATGATTTAATAAAATATCAAAAAATGATATGACAAAATATTGAACTTTGAATATGATTTTATTAAATAAAAAATAAGCATCACTAATTATATGAAATTCTTTTTGTGCCAATGCACTTTCCCCATTTAATTTGATCTCCACTTATTAAACCTTGCATTCATAATGTCATTATCTCAAACATCCATTATTAGCTTTTTCGCCATGAAATTAAAATTACTTATTTTTTGTGAATGACATCAAATAAAAAATTAGTAGAAATACTTTTATACAATGGCTTATTAGCATAAAAAACATGGGTTCAATTGTGACCTTCATTTTGAAGATGACAAGCTTATTATATAATGGATTTTTAGATTGAAAACTTTGGCATATGAAATAATTATAAGACATTATGCATTTATAAATCATCACTTGTTTTTATATTTCACCGAGCATCTCAAATTCATTACCCAATAAGTATAAACGATATTATTAAATTACTTCTTATCAATTGTTATAATACTAGTATTTATCTCCTTTTCTATAGTAAAAAACCTAATTAAACTTCAATTTAAATCTATCATTCCAATCATGTCAACTAATATGAAATCATTTTGTAGGTGAAGTTTAAATAAGTCTATCAATTAAATAATTTTATGATTGAACATGTTGTATTTTAAAGTTCCTTAATTCTGCATGATCGATAATAAATTGATCACACATCTCTACAAGTTTTGTATGCATGTGAGTGATTTTGTTCTTATTGACATTAGAAGAAATAATGTTAACATTTCCTAGTTGATCTTCTTTTAATAAACTTAAAGAACTTCCAATTATTATCTTAGCATATACAGTGCATAAAACCAACTAGCTATTATATTCATAATTACAAGTTATAATGCTTTTAAAATTTTTTTATGAGATAGATATAAGAACACACTATAAAAAATTAATGGATAGTTGAGAAAAAACCAAGAAAAGGTTTGCAACCTAAAATGTCAGCATATAATTAGCTAACAAGAGAATCATCATTTGACACATTTAAATGTAAAAGGCCATAGTTATGATTGTTAACTAAATAATAAAAGGACCCCTGATCGATGATGTTATAGTCAATCTCCTTTTTATCTTGGAATACATACTTCTCGTAAACCTTATCCTATTTTTTCCAATTTTCTACCTTCATTTCATTAATTACGATAAAACCCTTATTCTATTGTCATCAAACCTTTCCATTGCTTTGATTAATTTATGCCTCGTTGCTTCAATTTATTCTATTTCAAGTTTAAAATATATTTACTTAATAATAAAATTATAATTTATTACTTTTTATGCTTATTTACTTTGTTAATTTGCAATAATTCCAACAAAGGTTCAAAGGAATTAAAACAAGCATTAATGACTCCTGTTGACGAGCTCTTTCAAATTAATTATTCATTTGTATATCTTTAAAAATTTTATTTTTATAGAGTTTAGGCTTGTTTTATGAGACATTTAAATTTACACCATATTTGACAATCGAAGATGTTATACTCGATCTCTTTAGTATCTTGGAATGTAATATTTTCGTGCAATTCATCTTAATCTTTCAAATTTTTTATTCAATTTTCTTTTATTACAATGTATTTCTAATTATCCTCCTTTGTGCCATTGTAGGTTTTATTTTGTTAAATTATATTGTTTTTAATTTATCTCATTTTGAATTTATTACATATTTATATATTATTAAAATAATAGTTTATTATTATTTATACTTATTAGCTACAGTAATTCTCAGTAATTCAAAATGAGGTTTGGTTGAGACAAAACAAATGTTATTAGGCTAATCCCTATAGGCTTTATCAAATTAATATTAAATTATTTTTTAAATAACTTTATTTTCTTTTATTTTGGCATGGTTTCTTGGGTATTTTGAATTGTACCTAATTTGGCAATAAAAAATTTTATACTTTTTGTCCTTAGCATGGAATGCAACTTTACCATATAATTTGTCTCATTTCATTAAATTTTTATTGTAAGTTATTTATCTTAGTATTTAAGTTTACTTTTTCTCTCGTGTGACCATTATATGTCTTAAATTGTGCCATACTAAGTTGAAATTTATGTTATTTTAGTTTTATCATATATTTACTTAATATAAAAATACTATTTGTTTTTATTATTTATGAAAATTAACTTTTGTGAATATGAGTAATTTCAAATTAGGTCTATTCAAAAAAAAGCAAGCATCATTAGACTCGTGTTGATGAGCTCAATATAATTTCTTATTCCTAACAAAAATTAAAAAAATTTATTTTGTATGGGTTTTGCATACTTTAGGAGACACTTTCATTTTTATTTGACGTAATGATTCAGCTTATTAGAATTGGTCTCCTTAGTATTAACAAAATCCAACTTTCTAATAAACTTTATCTCATTTCTTCGAAATTTTTTCTTTGATTTTGTGATATTGCAATAAAATTTGAATCTCTTCTTGTGTGACTTTTACATTGCTTCGATTTGATAATATTATATTACTTCAACTTCTTTGATTCAGTTTTTAGTACATATTTACATAATATTAAAATAATAGTTTGTTATTTATACCTATTTATTTTGGTAACTCTCCATAATTATAAAAAAAAATCTAAAAGAGACAAGAATACATTGTTTGACACATCTCAACAAACTTTGTGAAATAAATATTTATTATAATTTTTTAATATTTATTTTTTAAGCTATTAGCAAGCTTTGCAAGGTAATTCAATTAATAATATATTTGTTAGTTGAGAAGGTTACAGTTGATCTCCTTAATATCTGAATGTGCAAATATCCTATACAATTTATCTTATTTGATCAAATATTTTTTTTAATTTTGATATGTTATTATGTTAATCTAAATTTCTTCTTATGCGACTTTTGCTTCAACTTTTTTTAGTTATATTGAATTAATTCTTTTCTATCATTTTTACTTTAACTTAAATTTACTTAAAATACAAAAACAATAATTTGTTTTCCATCAAGCATATTTAATTTATTAATTTGCAATAATTCCCAATGATGTCCAACAAGAAGAAACAAATATCGTTGGACACATCTTGATGAGCATCATCATATTAAATACTAGTTTAAATTTTTTTTAATAATATATTATTCCATCTTTTGGATTATTTTCAAAGTGAACTTACTCTTAATCTCATTTGTAACTTGGAATACATATATTCTCAAAACTTTATCACATTCCTTCTAATTTTTAACTTTTATTTGGTTAATTACTATAAAATGCTAGATCTCTTTTCTTGTGAGCTTTTACATTACCTTCATTTTATTTTGTCTCATTTCTTAAATATATCTTATTTTGGCTTTAAACTATATTCTAATAAATTTTAAAATTATAATTTATTACTTTTTATGTTTATTTACTTTGTTAATTTGTGACAATTCCAAATTAGATCCAATGGAGATATAAAAAATATTATTATACTCATCTTGACATGTAATATCAAATTATTTAGTCATTTTTATATGTTTAAATAATTTGTTTTTTAGGCTTTAAGCATGTTTTATAGCACATTTTAATTTAAGCCAAACTTGACAATAAAAGCTAGTACACTCGATGACTTTAGTATTTAGGAATGCAACTTTCTCAAATAAGTTTTTCTTAATTTTTAAAATGTTTGTCTTTGATTTGGTGATATTACTATGCAACCCTAAATCTCCACTCATGTGTTGTTTACATTGTTTTGATTTAGTCATATTACATTGTTTTAAATTATCTATATTAAACTTAATTTATAATTATAAAATATTGTTTTTCTATATAATTTATGCTTATTTATTTTTTAACTCACAATAATTATAAGCTATATCTATTCAAAAAAATCCCTAAACTCATTTCGATGAGCTCCATCTTTGGTTTCGTTATGTTACCTTTTTTAATTTACGTCATTTAAGAAAAATTCATATTTACTTCAAATTAAAAATTAATTAGTTAAAATCAAATCACATTTATTATTTTGTATTTACAATAATATGAAATTACATCTTATCATAGAAAATAAGAGTTCTTTAGACACATCTTGATGAGCTTCATCCAATTAGATATTCTTTTTTTATACAATTTTAGATATATGTTTTGATAGTTTTGGCATATTTATTGAGCTATTTTTATTCATACATGATTTGATAGTTGAGGATGTAACTCTTAAGCTTAGAATCTTCAAATTAAACTTTATCTAATAATTTATTCTATTTCTTCAAATGTTTTACACTAATTTTGTCATACTATATTGCTCTAATTCTTTTATAATGTAAAATTTATATTGTATTAATATTGTAGTGTTACATTGATCCAATATATCTTATTATACTTTTTAAATATATTTAATTCACATTAAAATAATAATTACTTATTATTTAATCTTATTTATCTTTGTAATTCATAATAATTCAAAGTGTTGTGTGATGGAGGTGAAGCAAAGACTATTGGACCATTCTAATGAGATTTGTCACATTAAATATTTTATTTTATAGCTTTAAATTATTTATTTTTCTAGAATTTTGACATGCTTCAAGACATATTTTAATTCATACCTGATTTGATGAACAAGGATGTTCCACTTGATCACTTAATATCTTAAAAAGCTATTTTTGGCACAAATTATCTCATTTTCATAAATATTTTGTTTTTATTTGATTATATTACTATGAATATATAAATATCCTCTCATGTGACTTTTACATCACTTTTATTTAGTTAATTTGCATTACTTTGATTTATCTTATTTTAGTTTAACTAAGATTCACCAAATATTAAAATAATAAAATATTATTATTTTTGTTTCTTTAATTTTAATTCATAATAATTCAAAATAAGTTTGTGGTGATATAAACAAATGTCATTGTACTCATCTTAAAGAACTTTATTCAAAAATATTCAATTCTATATATTTAAATATTTGATAATTCTTGTTTAGCTTGCTTTATTAGACTTTTCTATTTGAATATAAATTGATGATTGATAGTGTTACACTTGATTTTATTTTTATTTTGGAATATATACTTCAAATAAAATTTATGTCATTTTTTTTAAATTTTTTCTTTTACCTCGATATATTATTACATAGCTTTTATTCTCACCTCATGTGACATCAAGTTCACTTTGTTTTTATTATATTATATTGCTTAAATTTATCTCATTTCATATTTTGAATATATTTTCATAATAGTAGATTATAATTTTTTCCTATATATTCTTATTTATTTAAAAAATTTGCAGTAATTCCAATTGAGGTCTAATGTACTAAAAAACATTATTTGGCTTGTCTCCATTAGCCCTATTGAAATAAATATTCAATTTTATTTTTTAAAATACTTTCTTTCTTTAGGGGTTTGTCACACATTAATAGATATTTGGATTCATACTTGATTTAATGATTGAAGATGTTACACCTTATCAACGTAGTATCTTAGGACAAAATATTTTCATATAATTTATCTTATTTCTTTAAATAATGCAATTTTAGTTTTTTATATTACTATGTAATGTGGAATTTCTTCTAAAGTGACCTCATCACTTTGATTTATTTATCTTAAATTTCTTAAATTTATGATGTTTTAGATTTAATTTAGATTTACATAAAATAATAAGAATAACTTATTATTATTTATTGTTATTATCTTTGTTAAATTAAAATACTTTTGAATGAGGTGATAACAAGATGAAACAAACATCATTGGATACATCTTAATGGGCTTTATCTAATTGAATGTTCAATTTAATATTTGTAAGAAAATTATTCTTCTATTTTTTAACTTGCTTCGCATGTCATTTCGCTCATACCCGATTTAACTCTCGAGGATGTTACCCTCAATCTCCATCGAATCCTTGAATTCCACTTTCTCATATAAAAGATAATTATTATTCATACTTATTAATTTTTGTAATTACTAAAAGTTCAAAATGAGGTTTAATCAAGATGCAGCAGACATCATTGGACTGATCTCAATGACTCCTATAAAATTAAATATTCATTTTGTACTTTTAAATATTTTATTTTTTTAAGGTTTTAACTTGCTTTACAAGATGCTTTGCTTTATATTTGATTTGTTGGTTGAGAGTGTTACACTCCATCTCCATAAAATCTTGGGACATTTTTTTCCAAATAATTTACAAATTGTTTTTCAAATTATTTTTCTTTGATTTTGTTATATTACTATAGAACTCTAATTCTTCTTTTATGTGGAATTTATATCAGTTATATTTGGTTATATTACATTACTTAAGAGAAAATAAAGTATTATAATATAATAAGTTAATGAAATGTAAAGGTCATTGAAGGGAAGAATGAAATCTCTATGATAAAATAACAAAATCACAATGAAGTACTTATAAGAAATGAAAAAAAGTTCATGGAAAAGTTGCACTATAAGATATAAAGGACATTGAGTTTAACATCATTGATTGTTGATAAATCACTAATCTAAATATCTATTAAAGTGTGCGAGAAGCTAAAAAAGTGAAGTTTTTAAAAATATAAAATGAGCTTTTTATTAAGTAGAGCTTATTAAGATGAGTCTAACAAAATTTCCTATGTGTCATTCCATTTTTATTTTGAATTGCTATTAATTAATAAAAAAGAAGCATAAATAATAAAGAATTATTATTAATATTAAGTAAATATATATTAAATCTAAAATAATATAAATTGAAGAAATAAAATACAACAAAATTAAAGCAATCTAAATATCATACAATAAATGTTTTATAGGTATATTAGAATATAGCCAAATTGAAGCAAAAAATTGAAGAACATTAAGTATCAAAGAAAGTTGCATTTTAAGACACTAAGGAGGATGAGTGCAATGTCCTAAATCTTTAAAAAAGGTAGGAATTAAATATCTCATAAAACTTACAAAAGTCTTACAAAATAAAATATTTAATACATAAAACAAAATATTTAATTTGATAAAACTCAGAATGGTGATTCTAATGACATATTGTTCGCCTTGATCAGAGCTCACTTGGAATTACTACAAATTAGAAAATTAAATAAAAATAAGAAATAAATTTTCTATTTTAATATTAGGTAGATATATATTAAAGCTAAAAAGATAAATTTAAAGCAATACAATATATCTAAAGCAAAGAAATGTAAAATTCACACTAGAGAGGAATTTTATTTTTATAGTAATGAAACAAAAACTAAATGAAAGATTTGAAAAAATCTTATAAAATGTATGATAAAGATACATTGTACGATATTTAGTAGTTTTAGTGTAACATTATCAGTTATTAATCAAGTATGACACAAAAGGGTTTTTAAAGTGTGGAAAAACATTAGAAAATAGAAGGCTTTAAAATATAAAAAATGTTACCAAATTAAATAGTGTTCATGAAGATGTGTCATATAAATTGTATTTCATATCAATTGAACCTCAATTGGATTTACAACTAATTATAAAATTAAGTGAAATAAATCATAATTAATTATTAATTTAATATTAAGAAAATATTTATTAAAGCTAAAATGATATAATTAAGGCAATGAAATATAACAAAATAAGTGCATTATAAAGGTTAGACAATACGTGATTTAATGTTTCTTATTAATATAAATAAAAAAAGTAAAAATTTTGATGAAATGAAAAACTTTGTATGACAAATTTACATTCTAAGACACCATGAAAGTCATGTGTAGCATCGTGATATAAAATACGTATGTGCAAATCCCATCATAGGAGGGTCAATTACGGGCTTTAAAAACTTTTTGTAGTTTTTTAGAGTATTTAATTTTTAAAAATTCTTTATAAAAATAATTTTATATTTTTGGTAAATATTGGTTAATTATTAATTTTTATGAATATGAAAAAAATTTAAATTAAAAAATGAAATAAAAAACTTTTAAGTGATTTAGTTCAAATTTGATCCTATTTAAAACCCAACAAAAGGTCAAGAAAACTTCATTATTAAAGGAATTACAAATTAGGTTTTTCCTCAATATTGACTTCTAGCGATATGTTTCCTTATAGTTCATCTTTGACCTACTTTGGGTTTTTCTTTATGATTACCCACTAACCTACTTGATCATTTTTAATTATGATTCCCTATGGACCTTCTAGCTTTTACAAGTTCATCTATAAACTAAGCCCTTGCAAGCTCAACCCCAACTTGACTTTCTTTGGCTTAAAACTTAACTAAGGTTTTCACATTAGATAATGACTCGATTGTTCGATTAATCAATAGCAAATATGAGAATGATCTCAACCATAATATCAAAATTTATAATTTAGAGCTACATAATTAAATGACAAATGAAAGAAATCTTGCTATCTACTGAATTACTATAAGATAATGGCTGTTTCATTTGAGCCTTGAAAAAAATCTTACTTGTGGGCTAAACCTTACCTATCTGATGCATAATCAAATGAAAATAATTCATGCAAAGCTTGTGGCACAATTAGGAGTTATTTACCCTTTATATAAGTTTCTACTTACCTTTATTTCAAGCTAAAATTGTGGCTAGCTCCCTCCTTATTTGCTCAAAATTTTATCACTTGGGACACTCATATGCATAAAAGTTTAAGATGATTATGGGTCTTTTGCAACCTATAATATACTTGATTCAGTTTGTACCCAACTCGATCCTTCCTCTATCTTGCGTCAACCATGTTTCAAGATTGCACCTAGCAAAGATTGGTCTTGGCCAAACTTTGTTGTTGTTGATCTCATGTCTAAAGGTTCTAATGTTTGGTTAGCTCGAGAGACCGTTTGGAATGTTTACGAATCACTAAATTTAATAATTATAAAAACAATAAATTACTATTTAATTAAAAAGTAAATATATATTAAAAATAAAATGTGATATATTGAAACAAAATGATATTATCAAATTAAAGTGATGTGCTTGTTAGATTAAAGAAGATTATGAGTTATATAGAAATAAAATAAAACCAATAAGAAAAATATGGAAAAATGAAATAAATTATACTAAGAAATTTTAATCCAAGACATTAAGTAAATTGAACATAATATTCTAGATTTTCTTGTTAGGTATAAATCAAAATGTCTTGTTAAAGCATGCCTAAACCATAAAAAATAAAAAATTTAAAATTATAAAAAGAATGGTTAACTTGATGA
>JAIUJO010000251.1:184764-265556 GCA_023846275.1 Vanilla planifolia | reverse complement strand
TTTTTATGCTAGGGTTTTTAGCATGCTTTGCAAGATAATTTGTTTCATAAGGGATATGTCAATCGATTTTGTTAAATGTGATCAACATATCACCTTGGGATATAACTTTCTCATAAAATTAATTGCATTTTTTAGATATTTTCTTTGATTTTGTAGTATTACTATAAAAATCAACTTTTTAACTCATGTGATTTTTTTATATTATTTAGATTTAGTTGTACTACATTACTTCAATTTATCTTTTTTAAATGTTAGTATATTTTTCTTTTATACTAAATAATAATATATTAATTGTAACATCTATTTAATTTTGTTTTTCATTTAAATTCTAAAAGAGTTTAATTGAGATGAAACAGATATCATTAAACTCATACGAAGTGGTTCTATCCCTTTAAATGTACATTCTTATTTATCTAAATATCTTATTTTTTAGAATATTTTTGTTGATCTCTGTGTTTCATAAAATGTAGTTTTCTTTTATAATTTATCTCATTGCATGAAAATGTTTGCTTTGTTTTGGCTATGTAACTATGAAACTTTAATTATCTTCTTGTGTTATCGTTAATATGCTTGATTTTTATATGTTACATTATTGAACTTTGTCGTGTATATATATATATATATATATATATATATATATATATATATATATATATATATATATATATATATATATATATATACTTAACATTAAAATAAATAATTTTTTATTATTTATATTTAGTTAATTTTCCTCTTCATTAAATATTTTTTTAAAATTGTTTTCTTTTATTGTGACAAGCTTTACTAAACATTTGGTTGAACATAGTTTTATGGTCATATATGTTGCACTAAATCACATTAGTATCATGTAATACAATATTCCAAAATATTTTATTTTATTTTTTGAATATTTTTTATTGGAATTGGTTATCAGAGCACGTAACTCTAAATTACCCATGTGTAACCTTTACATAAGTATGATTTGGTTGTTTTAGATTTTTTTCCATTTTTTTATTTTAGCTACAATAAATATTTTCTTAAAATTAAAATAATACTTGCAATTATTTATCTTTAATTTCCTTTTTGATTTCTAATAGTTTCAAATTAGCACTGATCAAGCAAAAAAACAACCTTGGACTCACCTAAGGTGCTATAACTAATAAATTACTCATTTCTTATATTTTTAAATAAATTATATTTCGAGGTTTTTGATTGGTTTCAAGAAATTTTAGTTCATACGTGATTTAACAATCAAGAATGTTATCCTCGATCTCTTTATTATCCTAGAATGCAACATTCCTGTATAATTTATCTCATTTCTTTAAATTATTTATTTTAATTTTGTTATATCGCTATTTAACTTTAAGTTTCTTCTCATCTGTACTTTTTATCAAGATGATTTTGTTTGATTACATTTATTTAAATTTATCTCATTTTACTTTAGTAGTTTTTAGTAATTCTAAAGATGTTTTGATCAAGACCAAATCAACGTCATTGGACTTCTCTCGATGGGCATTATTAAAATTAAAATTTTATTTTTATATTTTCAAATATTTCATTTTCTATATTTTAACATGTTTTATTAAAAATGTTGATCATTTCAAATTTCATGATCTAGAATTTTACATTCGATCTCCATATTGTCATGGAACTAATCATTCCTATAAATTTATCTCATTTATTCAAATATTTTTCTTTGATTTTGTGATATTTCTTTGTAAATCTAAATCTTTTATCTTGTTACCTTTATATTACATTTGTTTTGCAATATTACATTTCCTTAATTTATATCATTTATTCTTTAATGCATATTTATTAAAATTTAAATAATAATTTCTTATTATTTGAGTTATGTTTGCTTCGATTAGTTTTTTGTAATGATAGATGAGATATGATTGGTTCTAAACAAATGTTATTGTAATCATATTGGTTAGCTCTATCCAATTAAATATTTGGTATGATATTTTTAAATATTTTATTTCCTATGGTTTTGGCATAGTATAAACAACATTTTATATTTTTACTAAATTGTACAATTGAGTGTGTTACACCCATCTCAATAACATCTTAGAATATAACATTCTAGTATTATTTTTCTCATTTGTCTAAAAGTTTCAATTTCATTTAGATATAACATATGTAGCACTTAGATTTGTATTTATTGACCTTTACTTCACATTCACTTGATTATTTTTCATTATTTCAATTTATCTTTTTTTTATAGAATAAATATTTCATTAGTAATAAAAAATAGTTTACCATAATTTACCACTATTTAATTTGGTAATTTAAAATATTTCAAAAGGAGGTCTAATTTAGGTGAAAAGAACTTTTTTTGGTCTCATCTAATTATGCTCTATTAATTTAAATATTAATTTTTATGTTTTAATTTATTTTATTTTCATAGATTTTAGCATGGTTGATGAGACAGTTTCATTTGAACTTAATTTGAGCATTGAGTAAACCACACCTGATATTTTTAGTATCTTTGAATGCAACTTCCTAAACAATTTGACTCGCTTCTTCAAATTTTATTTGCTTTGTTTTTGTTTTGTTGCTTTGAAACTCTTATTCTCCTATATCGTGATCTTTACTTTAATTTACTTTCATATGGTTCCTAACTTAAGTTTAACTCATTTTTATTTTAATTTCTTTTTTATTTACATGTAATGATTAATGTCATCAACGAAGTTGAAGCAAACATCACTGGACTAGTCTTTAGTTGCTATATCTAACAAAATACCTTATTCTCCTATATTGTAATCTTTACTTTAATTTACTTTCATATGGTTCCTAACTTAAGTTTAACTCATTTTTATTTTAATTTCTTTTTTATTTACATGTAATTATTAATGTCATCAACGAAGTTGAAGCAAACATCACTGGACAGTCTTTAGTTGCTATATCTAATAAAATACCTTATTTCCCGTTTCTTAAAATTACTTTCATTTATTTGGTCGTATTACTCTATAACAAAAATTCTCCTATCGTATGATGTTCGAAATTATTTGGTTTTGTTATAATAAATTGCTTCTGTTTATCCCATTTTAACAATAAATATATTTACATAATATTAAAGGAATTATTTGTTATTATTTGCATTTAATTAAATTATTAATTTGTTGTATTCCTAATTGAGGTATAATAAAATAAAAATAAATGTATTTACTCATACCACAATGAGCTAATCTTATTAAATATTCCTTTTCAATTTTTAAATATCTTATTCTCAAAGGTCTTGTCATGTTTTATGACTATTCCTTATTCATAAATGATTTGATGATTGAGAATGTCACACAAAAAATCTTTTATGCCATGTAGAGCTACTTTCCATTAAACTTTTTTTAGCTCTTCAAATACTTCACACTCTTCAAATATTTCCTTTAAACTTTTTTTAGTTATATTGTTATGTAGATGTAAATCTTTTGTCATGTGAGCTATACATAGTTTTGATTTGGTTATTTAGATTACTTCAATTGATCTTATTTCTATGCTAATATATATTTGCTTAATATTAAAATAAAAATTTATCAATATTTACTTCATTTTTTAAATTTGTCAAAATTCCAAACGTGTTTCAATCTAGATCAAATAAAAGTTGTTGGTCTCTTCTAGATAAGCTTTATCCAATTAAATACAATTATAAATTTTTAAAAAAAATTTATTTCTAGAATTTTAACAAATGTATGAGCTATTTTAACTCATACATTATTTGACTATTGTGGATGATACACTCAATCTTCTTAGTGTTATAGAATGCATGTTACCAACACAATTTATTTTTTTTCTTCAAATTTTTTATTTTGTTTGGTTGTAGTACTATGTCTTAAAGTCACTTCTCCTATGACCATTACATAATATTGATATGGTTTTGTTATGTTGGTTCAATTTATCACATTTTATCTTTGACATTTATTTATATTAAAAATAATATTTTATTGTTATTTATGTTTAATTAATTTGTTAATTCATAGTAATTCCAATTAAGTGTTTTTAAAGAAAAATAAAAATCATTGAATCAGATCAAAGAGCTTCAATCATTTAAATATTAATTTTATATTTTTAAATAATTAATTTTCTAGTGTTTAGTATGTTTTATAAAAATGTTTTACTTGTACCTAAATTGATGACACAAAAGTTATACTTAATTTTCTTTGAATCATGGAACAAAAATTTCCCTTACTATTTATTTGGCTTGTTCAAATTTCCTAAATCACCACCTATATGACCTTCAAGCACTTTTATTTGTTTATATCACACCACTTCCATTTATCTCATTAGAAGTTTGACATATATTTACTTAATATGGAAGTAAAAGTTATTATTGTTTAATTTAGTAATTTATAATAACTCTAAATATTGATTGATTAAGATGGAACAAATATTGTTGGGTCAATTTTGGTGAGATCTCTCTAATTATATATTTCACTAGATATTTTCATTTGTACCAAATTTATGATCATTATTGCAACATATGATCTCCTAAATTACTTTGAATGCAACTTTCCCATAAACTTAACCTGATTTGTGATTTTTTTCACATTTATTTGGTTATATTATTATGAAACTCAAAATATCCTCTCCTGTGACCATTAAATAGCTTTGATTTTGTTATAATAAATTTCTTCATTTTATTTTATTTCTACTTTAAGATATCATTACTCAATAGTAAAATAATAATTTTTTTTATTCTTTTGCTTATTTCTTTTAGTAATTTTGTGATAATTACAAAACAACTTTATGTCTAGAAGAAATAAATGTCAATGGAGTTGTTTCGAAGAGCTTTATTAAATTAGCTATTCCTTTGATACTTTAAAATTTTTTTAATGTTTTTTAAGTTCTATATTAGTCATTTTTTTCATACATGTTTTGATGATTGATGATGTCACACTCAATCTCTTTAGAATCATAAGATGCAAATTTCTATATAATTTGTAAGAACATTTCAAAGTTTTTACCTCAATTTCACTATATGACAATGTAACCATTAATCTCCTAAACTATGAGCATTATATCATTTTGATTTTGTTATTTTACATTGCTTCAACTAATCTTATTTCATCTTTAACATATATTTATTAAATATTTAATTAATATTTTATTGTATTATGTGCTTATTTACTTTATTAATTCATAAAAATTTTAAGCGAGGCCTGATCAAAGATAGAATCATTTTAAATGACATTTTGAATCATACCGTACTTGATAATTGATGATGTTACACTTGATATCCTTATTTTTATGAATATTTCTTTCCTATGCAATTCATTTCATTGACATAAAAACTTTATTTGATCTATTTATATTACTATATAACTCAAAATCTTCTCACTTGTGACCTTTATATCACTTCAATTTTATTATGTTATGTCATTTCAATTTTTTTCATTTTGCCTTTAACATATATTTTCTCAAAATAAAAATAATAATTTATTATTCTCTATGCTTATCTAGTCACGATGAAACCATCATCATTATAGTTGTTTTGATGAGCCATACCCAATTAATTATTCATTTTTTATTTATTTAAGATTCTATTTTCTAGTGCTTTTGTATATTTGATGAAGAATTTTCATTCATATTTAATTTGACAACTGATAATGTTAAAGACTATGTCTTCACTATATTTTAATGGACATAGATTTATCTCCGTTCTTTAAATGTTTCATTTTGATTTTTTATCTTATGATGTAACTCTAAGTCTCTTCTCAAACAAACATTATGTTGTTTTTTATTTAGTAGCATTACATTACTTCAATTTATTTCATTTTAAATTTAATATATATCTAACTAATACTAAAATAATAATTAGTTATTATTTATTCTTGTTTACTTTGTTTATTTAAAGAAATTTCAAATATGGTTTTATGAAGATGAAACAAATGTGGTTGGACTCTTCTTAAAAAACTCTGTCAGATCGATTAATGTTTTTGATATTTTTAAATATCTTATTTTATACCTTGTTTGATACAGTTTATGAGATATTTTGATTCATGGTTAATTTTAAGATTGAGGTTGTTGCGCTAGACCTCCTTAGTGTCTTAGAATGCATCTTTTTAGAACAATTTATCTCATATTAGTTAAACATTTTTTATATTCTTATAATATTTAATTTTCTAGTGTTTTGGTATGCATCAAATATTTTGATTTATTATAGATTTGATGAACAAGGATGTTACACTAAAGCTTTTTAGTATCTTAGAATGGAACATTCATGTGAAATTTTACTTATTTCTATAAATATTTTGCTTTGATTTGATTATATTAGTTGGAAACCCTAATTCTCCTCTCACATAACCTTTACAACACATCGATCTAGTTAATGAAATTTCATCAATTTATCTCACGTTATCTTATTTTATATTAATTATTATTAAAATTAAAAATTTATTATTATCTATGCTTATTTCCCTTTGTAATTATTGGTATTCCAAATGTGGTTTGATCAAAATGAGATAGATTTCATTGGACTCATCCTGATGAGCTATATCTTATTAAATATTAATCTTTAAATTTTTTAAAAGTATTTTATCTTATAATATTTATTCTTATTTTAGAAGCTATTTTGATTTATATTAATTTGATAATTGATAATATTATTCTAGATCTTCCAAACTTCTTCGAATGTCACTTCTCAGTTAAATTTACCTAAATCTTTTTAAGTCCCATTTACATGACATTGTTTTGTTTGTAATACATTAATTTATCTCATTTATATGTTTTTACTATTGATATAATCATTTATCATTATTTTTGTCTAATCAATTTTATAATTCATAGTAATTGCAAACATGGCCATATTTAGATGAAAAATATATCATTGAACTCATCTCAAAAGCTCAGTACAATTATAAATTTATTTATATATTTTTCATTATTTTATTTAATATGATTTTAATGTTCATTATAAGACATTTCATTTTATGACATATTATGTAATTTAGGATGTTACACTTGTTCTCCTCCATATCTTAGATTAAAACTTTCTCATAATTTTAACTCATCCCATTAAATATTTTCTCATTTATTTGGTTATATTACTATAAAACCCTAATTCCATCTATGCATACCTTTACATTGCCCTTATTAAAATAAGTTACAACAATTCAATTTCTCTTGTTTTAGATTTAATATTAATGAATTTTCTATTAAAAGAGTTCATCTCATTTATTTAAAATTTTTGGTTTAATATAATCATATTACTTTAAAAAAATATATTTCTCTTTTGTTGTGCATTACATCTATTGGTTTGTATTTCATTGCTTCAATTTAAATAATTTCATTTTTAATTTTTTATTTACCTCACAATATCTAATAGAGATGAAACAAACATCATTGACTAATCTAAATGAACTTTATTCAATTAAATATACATTTTTAATATTTAAATATTTTTTTTTCTACGGCTATAGCATTTTTTTCGAGCATTTTCTATTCTTATATGATTTGACGATCCCAGATGTTACTCTTAGTCTATTTAGTATCTTTAAATATAACTTTCCTTCATAATTATCTCATTTCTTACACATTTTCACTTTTATTTGGTTATTCTTTCATACAATTCTAATTACTTTACCTAAATGATCCTATTATTTACCATTTTTAATTTGTAATAATTAAAAGATATGTTTGATCAAGATGAAAAAGGTAATTGAACACATTTAAGCATGTCCAATTCGATTAATTAAACATTTTTAATATTTGTTAATATTTTATTCTCATTGGATTTGAGAAGTTTCATGAGACATTTTTAACTATGCATTTTTTATTGATAAATAAATTTAACTTTAGATCTCTTTTATATTTTGCAATAGAAAAATTCCATATTATTTATCTTATTTTTCCAATAGTTTCACATTTATTTGCTTAAAATGGTTTGTAACTCTCATCTCTTATCGTGAGCCATTACATTGCCTTATGTAAGTTATATTACATAACATTAATTTTTCTCATTTTTGCTACAATATATAAATTTTATTATTATTTATTAAAATTTTTTGTAATTTATAATTGTCCAAAATAAGGTGCAATTGAGATGAAACAAATATCCTTAACTCGTCTTGATGAGTTTTACCAAATTAAAAAATATTTTTTACATTTTTAAATATTATAATTTTTGCCCTTAGGAATCCATGTGATGTTTTTATCAGCAACAGATTTGTTGGTCAGAGATGTTACACCTGATCTCTCTATTATCATAAAATGAATTTTCCTTACACAATTTATCTCATTTCTAGGTTTTTATTTCGATTTGATTATGTCACCATATAACTCTTAATCTATTCATGCAACCTTTAAATAAATTTAGATTTATTATATTACTTTAGTTCAATTTATCTTTTCTTTATGTTAATACATAATTACTTAATATTATGGTAATTTTCTATAATTTCAAACAATGTCTGATTAGGACCACGAAAACAGTTATTTATATATTTTTTGAAATATGTTTTTTGCTTTATTTTCTTACAATTTAATGGACTTTTTTATTGAAACATTTTTTTACTATCAAGGATGTTACATTGTATGGCCTCATTATGTTGTAGGGAAATTTTCTTGTAAGAGTTATCTCGTCTTGTTTTTAGTTTTCATTTGTTTACAAGAATATGTAACTCCAAAGAAAATGTTATGTGATGATTACTTCGATTTCATTTGGACATATTGCATTGTTATAGTTTACCCCATTTCAATAATGATATCTATTTATATAATATTAAAATAATAAATCATTATTTATTATTTTCTTCTTTGATAATATGCATTAATTCCAAATGAGATCCGTTAAAAACAAAAAAAAATTTGTAAACTCATTTTGATGTGCTCTTTCTAATTAAATATCGATTTGTATAATTTAAAATATTTTTTGGTACATGGTTTTAATGTGCATTATGAGTCATTTTTCTTGGAACCTAATTTTATGATCAAAGATGGTAAACTCAAGCTCTTTAGTTTCTTAGAGTGCTATATGCCAGTGCAATTAATCTCATTTGTTCAAAGTTTTCACTTAAATTGTGTTGTACCACTATGAAACTGTACTAGTCGTCTTATGTAGCTTTTATATCCCTTTGACTTTCCTATATTATATTACTTCATTTAATACCATCAATATATACTTTTTATTATCAAAATAGTAATATATTTTTTTCTTATTAACTTTGGATTGAAGTCTGATTGAGAAATAAATAAATATTTATTTTTATTTTTTAAATTATTTTATTTCCAAGTGTTATGGTATACTTTAGATTTTATTTTGATTTATTTTCTAATTTTATTATCAATGATGCTACAAATGATCTTGTTAGTATCTTAGAATGCAAAATTATAGTAAATCTTACCCCATTTTTTTATTGTTTTTCTTTTGTTATATTATTATCAAATTTTAATTTTACTCTCATAACTCCAATACATCAATTTCACTTTTCATATGATATTTCTTAAATTTATCTCATTTTGCAATGAATATATTTTTCTTCATATTAAAAGTTTAGTTAATTAATATTGATGCTTATTTGTCTTTTGGATTAATAATAATTAGAATTGAAGTCTAATTTAGGTAAAATAAGCATCATTAGACTTGTCTTTTTTAAAAATATCTAATTCAATATTTAGTTTTATTTTTTAAGATATTTTTTCTTTAAGAATTGCATTCTTTGGAAGATATTTCACTTTGTATTTGACTTGACGATCAAGGATGTTACCTTAGATGTTTTTACTATTTTAGAATACAACTCCACTATATTATTTTTCTTAATCCTTAAAGTTTTTCACCAATTTTTTAATTTTACAAGAGAATGCAAAAACACCTATTTTGTGACCTTTACATCACATAAATTTAGTCATATTACATTAATTGAGTTTATCTTATTTACCTTTTATATATATTTACTTAATTGATAATCATTTATTATTATTAATCTTTATTTACTTTGATAGTTCTAGTAATTCCAAGCAAATTTTGAGCAAAATGAATCAACTATCATTGTACTTAACTTGATAAGCTCTATCTAATTAAATAATTTTATCTTTACTCTTTTATACAATTTATTTTATATGAGTTTGCATATTTCACTAGTACTCTTGATTTGTACATGATTTGACAATCAAGAATGTACACATGACCTCCTTAGCATCTTGGAGTGCAGTATTTCCATGAAATTTATCTCTTTGCTTCAAAGTTTTTGTTTTTAATTTGTTATATAAACTTGTAAATATGAATCTTGGCTCATGTTATCTTTGCATGGCATTGGATTTCTTATATTATACTGCTTCAATTTATGTCATTTTGGCTACACTTATATATTTATTAAATATTAAAAAAATAACTAATTTTTGTTTTAGCTTATTTAGTATGATCGTTTCTCACAATTCATAATAAGCTTTGACATAGATGAAAACATTTTATTACATTCATTTCTAGACCTTTATCTAATAAAATTTTAGTTTTTTAATACATTTTTAATATTTTATGTTCTTAAGTTTCGATAGTTTTATGAGATAATTTGATTCATACCTAATTTAGCAATTAAGAATGTTAGAGTAGGTCTCTTTATATCTTGGAATGCATCTTTCTTATACAATTTATATCATTTCACAAATTATTTTTGTTTGATTTTGCATTATTTTTGCAAAATTCTAATTCCCATCTAGTCTAACTTTATATATTTTTCATTTTACTAAATTATATTAATTTAATTTAGCTTATTTTAGCTTTAATATATATATTTACTAGATATTAAAACAATGATTTATTTTTATTTATGTTTGTTAACTTTTGAATTTAAATTTTTTTAAATGTGGTTCAATCAAGAAAAAATAATATTTTTGGACTATTCGACAATAGTCATAGTTAATTAAATATTCCTTTGTATATTTTTAATATTATATTTTCTAATAATTTAGTACACTTTATTTGAGATATATATTCATAACTAATTTGATAATTGAGGTTGCTAAATTTATCTTTTTACCATTTTGGAACATAGCTTTCCAGCATAAGTTATCTTATCTGTTTAGAAGTTTTCATGATGTTTTGGTTATGCTGTTATTTAACTCTACGTCTTTTCTTCTTTTACCTTGGCATTACTCAGATTTTTTTAATATTTAATTACTTTAATTTTTTAAATTAACCTTTAATATATATTTTCATAATATTAAAAAATCATTTATTTTTTATTTTTTATTTTTGTGCATTACTTTAATTCTAAATGTGGTTTCATTGAAATGAAGCAAATGTGTTTTCATCTCAACTTGCACTATCCAGTTAAATATGCTTTTCCATATTTTTGAATAATTTATTTTTTAAGACTTTGGCAAGCATACAAGATATTTTATTAATACATGACTTGATGATCAAGGACATTACACTTGATCTCTTTAGTGTATTAGAATTCATCTTTCAAATATAATTTCTCATTTCTTTAAAAATTTTTTCTTTGATTAAGTTATATTACTCTATGTCTTTCAATCTATTGTCAAGTGATCTTTAAACTACTTTGAATTGGCTATAATATATTTCTTCAATTTTTTTTTTGTCAACTTTAATACATATTGAATAAATATAAAAATAATAAATTATTATTATCTATGGTTATATACTTTAGTAATTTGAAGTATTTTAAAATATGGTGTGATTATGACCATAAAAATGTCATTGGACTTATCCAACCCTCTTTCAAATTAAATTTTTTTTATTTTATATTTTTAAACATTTTATTTACTATTTTTTTCTTACTTTATGAAACATTTTTATTCATACTTGACATGATGATTGAGGATGTTACATTTGATCCTATTAGTATGCTAGAATTCAACTTTCCTATGCAATTTATCTCATTTTTTCTAATTTTTTACTTTTATTTTATTATACTATTATCTAACTCTAAATTTACTCTTATGTGCCTTATACATCGATTTGATTTGGATATATTACATTGCATCAATTTATCACATTTAAGTTTTAATGTATATTTACATAATATGAAATTAATAATTAATTATTATTTATGCCCATTTACTATAGTAATATGCTGCAATTCTAGATAAGGTCTAATTTAAGAAAAGGAAACGTCGTTGGACTCATCTCAACGAGTTCAATTAAATTAAACATTCATTTTTGTATTTTTAAAATAATGATTTCTTTTTTAAATTATTAGTTCATAGTAATTCTAGAGAAGTTTCAATGGGTATGAAACGAAAATCGTTTAACTCATCTTGATAAGCTATATCCAATTAAGTACTCATGTATATATTTTTAAATATTTCATTTTCTATGGCTTTTCCATGTCTTACTAATAGTTTTGATTTATATCTGATTTAGTGATTGAAGAAGTTACAATCAGTCTCCTTAGCATCATCGAGTGCAACGTTTCTCAATTGAACTCATTTCTTCAAGTTTTTTTTGTTCATTTTGGTTACGTCATGATCTTTTTATAAATCTCCTAGTAAATGACTTTCTTATCATTTCGAACTATTTATACTTTATTGCACCAATTTATCTCATTTTTATAACACTATATATTTGCTTAATCTTCAAAAAATAAGTAATTATTTTTATAGCTATTTATTTTTTATAATTTGTATTAATTAATAATGAGGTTTGATCTAGATGAAATAAATGTCAATAGATTGAAGTTGATGAGAACTATCCAATAAAATATTTATCATTATATTCTTAAAAATTTTAGATTCTAAGGTTTCATAGTTTCATGAGATAATTTGAATCATACCTTTTTTTGGTAAATAAGAATGTAGTTTGTCTCTTATATCTTGGAATACAACTTTCTTATAAAATTTTTCCAATTTTGCCAAATGTTTTGCTTTGATTTTGCTATAATACTTTGAAACTTTAATCAACTCTCGTGTCAACTTTAATATTTATTTATTATTAAAATAATAATTCATAATTATTTATGTTTATTATAATTAGAAATTTACAATAATTTTGACATCAAATTGAGATGAAACAAACATCAACTAACTGATCTCGACAAGCTCTATTGAATTAAATATTTACTTATGTAATTATATTATTTTATTTTCGATTGTTTGAAATGAATTTTAAGATATTTTTATTTATAACTAGTTTGATAGTTGAGGATGTTACACTCAATCTCCTTGGCATCTTGGAAGGTAACTTTCTTACATAATTTGTCTCATGTTTTTTTTTATTTTCGTTATATTACAATATAACTTTAAACACCTTGATGTGTGTGTGACATTTGGATTACTTATATTTGATTATATTACATTTCCTTATTTAAATCAATTCTATTTTAATATAAACATTTTTAAATTTAAAATAGTAATTTACTTTTATTTATGCTTTTCTTTTTTTTCTCATGATCTTTGAGTCATTTTTATTCGTATTAATTTGATGATCAAGAATATCACACGGATTTTGTAAGATGTTTCATTTTGATGTTTGTTATATTATTACAGAAAAATCAAAATCTCCTCTCATGTGACCTATACATTACTTTTGTTTGGTAAAAAAAATATTTCTTTAATTTATCCTAAGTAAACTATAATATATATTTTTGTAATACTAAAATAAAAATTTATTTTTAATTACTTTTATTCACTTTGGTGATATGAATTTAGTAAAAATTTTGCCCAATCAAGTCGAAGCAAAAGTCATTGGACAAAACTCAAGACAAGTTCTATTTGATTAAATATTCATTTTTATATTTTTCAATATTTAGTTTCCTTTTTTTGTGTAACTTTATGTCAAACATGTATTTGTACCATATTTATTGATAGAGGATTTTACTATCAATCGGTCTAGTTTATTGGAATATAACTTTCTTATGCAATTTATTTCATTTCTTCATTCTTTGGTTCTATTATACTACCATATAACTTTAAATATCCACTATTATGAATTTTACATCACTTTAATTTAGTGATAATATATAGCCTTAATTTAGTTCATTTCATCCTTATTATATATTGACATAATATTACAAAAATAATTACCCATTATGTTTGCTAATTTTTTTTCCATAATTCATAGTAATTATAAATAATGTCCAATAGAGATGAAAAACGTCTTTAGAGTCATCTAAAAGAGATCTAACAAATTAAATATTTATTTTTATATTTTTATATGAAACTTTTCTATGTTTGAGCTTATTTTTTAAAACATTTTTATTTTAAGCTTATTTGATGATCAAATAAATTACACTCAATCTCCTTAGCAGCATGCAATGCAACTTAGTAGTGCAATTTAACATATTTCTTGAGATATTTTGCATTTATTTGCTTATATTAATATGAAACTCTAATTTTATTCTCATGTGACATATACATTATTTTAATTTAATTATATTATATTTTTTAATTTGTCTATATTTTGGTTTAAAATTATTAACATAATATTTAAAATAATTTAGTATTACTTATTTTTGTTATTTTTAGTAATTGCAAATAATGTGCAATCGAGTCTTACCAAATTTTTTAGAACCTATCAATTCTTTAGTAAATATTTAAATTATATATTATTATTATGTGTACATATTTACTTTCATAATTCATATAAATTACAAAGGATGTCTAATTGAGTGGATTCAAACATTATTGGACCTTTCTTAACAAACTCTATCCCATTAAATATTAATTTTAATATTTTTTAAATATCTTTTTCCTTACAACTTAGGTAAGCTTTATGATCATTTCATGCATAAAGGACTTGATGATCTATGATTTACACTCAATTCTATTAATATCTTCTATTGAAACTTTCTGGTACAATTTCTCTTTTTAATAAATTTTTTTCTTTGAATTGGTTATATTACTTGAAACAATTATTCTAATCTTCTCATCATTACATTTTTTGTTCTATTGATACTATATTATTTTAATGTATATCATTCCAAATTTAATATCCATATTTAATTAATATTACAGTAGTAATTTGATATTGTTTATGCTTACTTCTCACAAAAATTCATAATAATGACAAATGAGCCTTGATCAAATTTTAAAAATATTATTAGACTCATTTTGATGAGCTCTATCAAATTAAAACTTCATTTCAATATTTTTAAATAGTTTCACTTTTTCTACTTTGGCATGCTTTATGAAAACTATGTTTTGTACATTATTCCATATCCAATGATTTTATTCTCTATGACCTTAATTTGGTCTAAGACATAAAATCCCAAAGATTGCAACTAGACACCACCCTAAACCTTTGAGTGTGCATTGCATTACAATCCCGTTTATCAAAGACCATTACATGAATTGTATGACACCATTGCACCATATTGAATAGATATTAAGATTCAAAAATGTCAAGTCCCTCATATTAATTTGTTCTCACCTCTTTCTGGTCTTCCGCTTCCACCATTGAATGAGAGAATTATGATAACTCTTCTCTCTTAACAAATTAATTGATCCAAAATTAACATGTTCAAATGATACAACCAAACACTCATGGCAATAACATTTTTATCACTTTGATTATTTATAGTCATATCATTTCGAGTATATCTACCACATGTTCTATTTGTATGCTTGAATTCACAAGCAATATTTAAAATCATATAATATTGTTTATTCCACTTGGTTTTAAAAAACTTATATGTAAACATGAGTGATATTTTAATCACACAATATAACAAAAGCATTCCTCAATTCCTTCAACATGTTTGAATTAGATTATAACCATCCTACAAATTTTTTTATTTTTTTAAATTTATATTAGAAATAATGAAATCTCTCATTTTTTTTATATTTTAGTAACATATAATAGTAATCCTTAGCAATTGTAGTCTTCTGGGTTTTATTAAAAATGAATTCTATGTTCAGTTAAACATAATAAAATAACCTCTTTCTTAGTGCTATCAAAAATATCATCATTAAAAGTAAAAATAAGAATGCACCATTTTGAATATAGAACCAATGCAAAAAATTACAATTGAGAAACCTTTAATCAACAATACTTGAAGGTAGATATGCATCATTACTTTTATATGCATGCTTTCATAACTTCAATATATCTAATGCTAAGCTTTTCCTTATCACAAGGCTTTTCAAACCCCTATTATTGGAATTCTATCATTTCCCTTCTAAATTTCTTCATCAAACCCCTTAGTAAGTGAATAGTCAAAATAATTGATGTTCTAGACACAACCAATTTGAATCAACAATATATTAGTTTTGTGTCATAATTTAAGCTCTTTAAATGATAAACTTCGCTTTTGAAAACTAACATCGTTAAAATTATAGAATCATACCTTACCTTTTAGAAACTTTGTTCTTAATTTCTTTTCCTTTTTCTCTTTTCTAAATATATTAAGAATAATCATTGCCTTTTTTCATCTTTTTTTAATGGCCATTATCATCATACATATTATTGTAACATGTTTTACACATCTATAATAAAATCATGATCATATGGTGCTTAGTAAACTATAAGCAAACACAAGAAATACAAGCATGAATTTCAATCATCTTTGAATTTGATAGATTTCAATTCATTACTTATTATAGTTGCCAAGCATTATATAATACTAAGTATATATAGATGAATAAGCTTGCTATCTCAATTCCTCTTTTAAAGGTCTCCCCTTAAAATAGATATCAAATTATGTGCCTTTATATGATCCATATTTCCTTCATTTTAAGTATTTTACACATACCACTATATATCTTTCCTAATTTCCAAGATTATTTCACAATTCCCTTACATGATTAGTTAAACTCTTTCCAATAATTTAACAATACTTCTCTCCCTCCTCTTCTCTTTAAGCTGTCAACCACGATCAAAATGTTTTAATTTTATTCAAAACACCCTCATCATCCACGGTCATCCTCTCTTATACCAAATATCAAGGTTTCATTTCCCTTCAACAATTAGACCTCTTCAGTTTAGTGACTTCTTTCCTTCGGAATTTAATAGTTCTGCAAAAAATTAGATTACTATCATGTCAATTTTGTTAGTACAATAACATTAGGAAAATTAAAAAATAAGATTTGATCAAAATTAGGAAATTATAAGATTTCTAGCTTTTTTTAATAATTTGAACTTCAAAAGTTTAGTTGTTGATTTTGTATGATTCTTAATATTTTTAATAATTTAATCAAACCTTAAATATTTTTAAATCCTCATTAACTTTTGGTTCAATGACTATCATGCCTACCCTTTTAGACAAAAACTTTTTACTATGCTTATACTTGTAAATTCTATGCCTTAGTAAAATTTCATCATTTTGCGAGTTTATGTAATATTTTTAATTATTTTAAAAACTTTTTCATGCTCATAAGTTAATCCTTATAAATCTTTGATCTTCTATTTTAATACTCAAAAGATTTTTTTGTCAACATATTATCATTATATTAAAATAATTTATTCATTTTATTTCTTAGTTTGTCTCTTCCTTTTTAGGGGTTGCTCCTTTAGTGGTACAACTTTTAAATAATATGAAATGAAACTTTAAAGTTTTAAAAATTTCTTTAAAATTCTAAATAATTCAAAATAACAATAATTCATTTTTTTATATATTGGATATTATAAATTTTCTCTTCTTAAGATCATAAATCAAACCTACGATAATGATTCTTTTATTAATTTAAGCGCATGATAATTTAAAATATCACAATATTATTCAAATAATTGCCTTCACATTATGGATGTTACAATCAAAGTGAACGATAGATCATGCCCTATCTTATTTAGTAGTTTCTTACGTTTCTATTAAGTTGTTAGTTTTTGTATTTTTGTAGTGATTTTGATTTAAGAACTTACCTTTTGAAAGAATGTTAAATATTTTATATTGAGTTTGTTATAATTTTCAAAATATTCAAATGTATATTAGATTTATTGTGATTTTTAAAAATGATCATGCTAATGGTTTTTTATTTAAAAAAATGTGTTTTCAAAATCAAAAGATAGAGAAAGAAATTACATGAGCCATAACTACTTTGTGACATTTTGAGGAATGTCATTTGATTTAAATATTGCTAAAGCTATTTGTTAAATGATGATTGATTTTATCTTCTAAAGTTAGAGATGCAAAAATTTAGAACATTACGTAAACAATTTTTAATAAAAATTAGATCTTTAAAGACAAGTAAAAAGTGTACCATCGGACTAAATATTTTGAAAGCAATTTTAGCACTTTATTGAGAATGTTTCTTAACTTCATGGTCTCAAAAAAAAAGGAATCTAAGTAAATCTAGACATGTTAAAGGATTTGATAAACATGCCTTCCTAAAAAGGTCATCGAGATGCTCAATATCTAGCTAAAAAAATTATCAGGTTCACCCTTTTTATTTTCAAGCATGGAGAGAAACTTCAACAATTCATCAAGCTACTCGACCATATCTTTAGACAATAGTAAGTCGAAGATTGTCTAAAGGCTTTTCTAGAGCTTAATTGATACTTATCTCAGCCTCCAATCTTGAGCAATCTAGTCCTTAGGGAGTCTTTATGTATATATAATTGCTTCAAGTTATATAATTAACTCTGCTTTAATTCAAGAGAATAATGGATTTCAATAACTAATCTATTATGTTACTCTCACTCACAAAGATGTAGAGTTAACATACTCTCTTATAGAGCATCTAACCCTAGCTTCACTTATGTCAACCTATCAGTTATACCAATATTCACATCATAGATGTGACAACCAATAAACCTATGAGGCACATCCTTCAACCAATAGATGACAAAAATAGGTTGCAAAAGTGGGTAATTAAGCATAATGAGTTTGAACTTAACTTCATTTCCTATTCATTTATGAAATCTCAAGTTCTTGAAGGTTTTCTAATGGAGAGAATCTCTTTTGATTTTTTGATGGAGCTTTCATGTGTGAATCTTGTAGCATTAGTTCAATCCTTTTTAGTTCTTATTAAGTAAAGCTTAATGGTGTTATCATAATTTTTTTCATTATCACCAACAAATAGGCTAAGCATGAAGCCTTGATTGCAAGTCACTAGTTTGATTGAGGGCTACAAATGAAGCACTTAAAAATCTTTAATAGTTTCCAACTAACTAATAAGTAGTGTCTTATTAAAAAGTAAAGATTTACACTAAAATCCTAAGAATACTACCTTGGCCTCTTCTCCAAAAGTATGATACTATAGATCTAATTTTATTCATTAAGAACAAAATCAAAAAGTGGATCTACTAGCCAATAATAGAGATTCTAGTGAAGACTTTTCTCATCTAAAGAAGTTGAGTATTGAGTTACCAATCACCTAGTTCTTCGACCTAAAAGGCCTTCTTACTGATAAATCCCTATGACACTTATCTAAAGTTTGGGATTTTAACCCTTATAAAGTTAGATGAAAAAATGGTCAAGTGATATGTTCAACAATATACTTTGGTTGATTAATAATATTATCAAAAATCTTATCTCAAGACATACATAAATGTGTCTATCTATTACATTTAAAGTTTTATATCAAGCTAATAGTTATGTTTTAAAAATTCTTAGTAACTAAGACAACCTTAGATAAGTTTGACATATTATAAAAATAATTATATTATTTTGAAACCATAATTCTTAGATGAAATCATTTGAGAGCATAAAAAATTTAGCATTTCATTAAGTGGTGAAAAAAATCAATCTTTTAAAACTTTTCCAAACATCCTTGATCATAAATTTAACATGTCACACTCCCTCTTGGTTGACTTTATAAGAGCCCACCCATTACACATGGTCTGATCTAAAATGATGAGCTAATTACACATCACTAAGATGCCTTACAGCTTTTTGTAGTGCTACCAGCAAGGAGAAATAATAGTAATAATAATAATAATAATAAGGATAATAATAAGGACAAGCTTGGCTAACCCATTTCTCGCATAAACTCTCTTATAAATAGATAGAGGATGATCTTGAGGAGAGAGAACAAAGTTGTGATTATTTTCAATAAAAAGGACAAGAGAGAGATAGATAGAAAGAAATTTGAGAAAAGGAGAGTGCCCATAAGAGGACACTTAGGAGCTAAGAGAGCTTCCACAAAGCTAATGCTAATGAGAAGATCATATCATTAAAAAATTTAAGAAAATCCAAAACTTATTTTTTCATGATAAATGAAGATGAGGAAGATGATGATAAGGGAGGAAAGAAAGTGTTTGGAAGAAAAACATCATGACAATATTATTAATAATTTGGGTGAATTCAACTACGTTGGTTCTTATAATATTGATATGAATAAATTATCGCAAAAAAAGTCTTAGCTAACTACTAAGTATTCTAGAATGTAGGTGTCACTTGTGACCCAAAGCCTACATTAGCATATAAAATTAACCAATTACTCAAGTAAACCCAAATGACCAACCAACCAAAATTGACCAATGCTTAATTTGACACCAAGTTGATCAATAAAAATTGTGTCTCTTGAGATAAGTGACTAATAAAGTTCACCATTATGTTTAATAAAATACTTCTTACTCATATTTAATCATATTTGTCATACTTAGTTCTATAATTTTGTTTCATGTGCAAATTTTATGGAACATAGCTTACGTTGAAGAATCATGATGCCATTAGATGATATTATTTGAGTAAATTAAGTGCCAATCATTGTAAACTCTAAATAAGTATAAAGAGTTGTAATGGAACTAAGTACATGATGAATAAAAGATATGAATATAGCATAAAATAATATGCATAAGATGTCATGAGCACATAATAATGATATGTGATGATGCATATATTATGTTGGACATACGTAAATGAATATGGGATATTAGATATTTTGTAATGATAAAGTTGCGAGAAAAAGCTAGAAAAAATTAATGAAGTTATATTAAAAATATTTGTAACACTTTAATAACAATGGTTATATTATTATATTTCTTAGTTTCATGTATTGAAAATTGAAAGATAAAATCAAAGTTTTGAATATAGTCAAGTGCAATAGACATAAAAATCAAGAAATGATACCAATTGATTGATATTATTTTAATAAGATGAATGAGATATTTATGACAATCAAGCAAAGCAAAACTCTTTAATTAGTGCATTGATATTTATGACAATCAAGTCAGACAAAATCTTTTGATTGGGCACTATTAATAATTTGTAACAACAAGATAATGCAAAACCATTTAGTTAAGAACCATGTATTAATATTATTTGTAACAATTGAGTAGGGAAAACCCCTCATACTAGTTATCATTCTTGGTGTATCTTAGTTGTATATATTGATTTTCACATGTAAGCTTAAAAGACATCATAAAATAAGAGTTTTCATTATAATCAAGTTTACAATTAAATGGATAGTTAGGAAGTAATAAGCCCATTAAAAAAGATCACAAAAATTAAGAAAAAATTGTATGAGACAATTTAATAACAAGATATTTTTATTGTGATACTTGATATAACAATGTGATACTTGATAACATTCTTATAGTTTATATGAAGCATGATGTCCCCATAATTGGATGGTTTTCTCTCATTCTTAATTATTATCAAGTCTCAAGTACTTGGTTTGCTTACATTCTCATAACATGATATTTTTAATTGTACTAATTGTTATGATTATATGAATATTTTTTATTGATTTATATGATGTGTCTTCTGATGATATCTTACACATTCTTAGCTTCTTTGAATATTACATTAACATGAATCATTAAAGTTATATCAATTAAAAGATTAATTATAATATCTTTAGATAACATGGATTTTTGGCATGAAGTTATTATTTTTGACATAATAAGTATATGGTAGACTTGCCTCTTATTATTCAATATTTTCTAGAAAAGATAATTTAATATTTTCATATGTATATATTGAGGACACCATTGGTCCCGAATAGTATGGATGAAAAGTGGTGGGAAAAAGAGTTTTTAAAGAAATTTGAGTGCTTATGTATCTTTTTAATTGTAAACTCATCATTTGATCAGCAAAATAATTTTTTCATATATATATATAATTATCTTTGGTAGAAATAAATAACTAATAATAAGAATTAAGCCCTAGTGAACAAAGAAGAGGAGAAAATGTTTAAGAAAGTAAGGCCATCACACCATCCTTTAGAAGTTAAAGATATGATCAAGTTGATCCACTCAAGATAGTGTAATGGATGTGCCTCTAGCTATAAACGTGCCATGAAAATTATGTATCAAGATTTGTTTGACCAATAATGAAAAAAATATTACTTTATTTACCAAAAGGTGCAAAGGGTGTCAAGTTCATGCTCCTCTTTCATACTAATTATTCACAAAGATGGAAGAAATAATTATTTATTGGTTCTTGTTAGACTATGGTATGAATTTCCATTTTTATTTCCAATAACTAGAAATGGAAGGAGGTTCCTTCTCATGGTGGTTAACAACCTTTAAAAATGGATCAAAATGAAGCCTCTTATTGGCAAGACTATTAATAAGATTTAAAGTTTTCTGTAGACAAACATTTATAATAGGTTTAATATTTCCATAACAATTGTTACAAATGACACAATAATGTTCCAATCTAAAGAATTTCTAGATTTAGGCAAAATGTATGGTTGTGTTTTTAAGTATGCCTCAACTTCTCATCCTCACATAGATGGACAAGCCAAAGCAATGAACAAAGACATCTTTAAAATTTTAAAGCCTCGTCTTGATGATAAAAAAAGGTGGGTGGGTAGGTGAACTCTTCGACATATTGTGAGCGTATTGAACTACACATTCTGCAACACGTCAAGATTTTCTAAGGATTCAAAGCTATAATTACTATTGAGGTGAATCATTTAACAAGTTCAAAAGCTTGAACTTGAAACTAGCACATCAAAAGTTGGACCTAATATAGGAAAAGTATCTTATAGACCATGTAAAGAAACTAAATATAAAGTAAAGTATGAAAAAATACTACATATTAAGAATTGTCCTTTCAAGGTCAAAGATTTTGTTCTTAGACAATATAACTCTTAGATAATATAAGAGCTCTCAAAACTAATAAAGCCTCCTTAGGCTTGCTCTAAACTAGAAAGAATTGTACTTGATCAAGGATATTCTAGGACCAAATGTCTATCAACTTCATAAAGAGGAAGATGTTGAGCTCCAACAATCAAAGAGTAAGGATAACTTAAAAGGGCTCTATATATGCTAAAAGTTACACAATTTTCTTCTTGTACTAACTATCAAAGGTATTATTTGACTTTCACTAGAGTTATCAATAAAATTTCATACTTAGCATCATGATTTTACATTCTCAAGATTTATTTAACTTAAACGAAGTCAACTCTCTTTGTTTAATTATAATATTTAGATATCTTAAGAACTAATAAAATTGTACTTTAAAAGTACAGACTTATTGGAGGGTTAACTAAAAAAAATTTACCTTAAAAGAAGTCATCCCTTGAGCTAATTCATCAATCAAAAGTTATTTGATGTCCTTTATCAATTCCAAATTACTTGGGTTTTTATTTCTTTTGGTAGAAAGTCAACATAACTATTCTCACTTGACATTAACAAATCAACTATTTAAGTTAATTACATTTAGTTTGTAGTTGCATATATTTCATCCTTACAAGTCAATGTTAGTGATGATCATTCAAAAATTAATATTCTCTTAAGACATGAAAACCTCATGGCAAATCCATTTATTGTTAAGTTTCTTAACCTAACTTTATCGAGTATGCATTATTATCCGAGATATGAAATTCTATCAAGAAAATATAAGTCAAATCTATGTGAGTGTACTTAAAACTTAGGCCTTGAACTTTTTTAGTCATACCATATATCATCCAAAAGCCTAGTCTTGCACTGATATTAAGTGCAAACCTACTTCAACAAATCCTCCAGTGGGTCACAAAAACTCGAAACATGTTTAAGGGGATATCCATATTTAGATATTATAGAGCTAGTTGACAAGTTCTTTTGATGTTTATTAAAATAGTTATATTTCATATGTTAATAACCCATGAGAATAGGCCCAATAAATGTTTTTAGCATAATCAGTCCTAATCATTTCTTTATATTAAATGGTTTTTGAATAATGGTCAAGCAATAAAAAAGCAAGTGCCTTTTCATTACTTGAAATAACCATTTCAACTTGCTTTGGTTCACATCATTTGAATTAAATTTTGATTGAGTTAGACATGTATGTGAACTTTTTATTACATGGATCTTCTTTGCCATTCCATAGTAAGCATGCTTTGAGATGCATAAATCTTACTTTCTCTTTTTATTTCCTTCATTATTGTTCCATTCTGTGAAGGCTACAAATGGCAAAAACAATTCTTCCTTTCCTTCCTAATTTCATCACTAACCCACTGTATGGAGGTTGAGAGCTTTTTCCTTTTCATCTTATCTTGTTGCAAAGTGAAAATCTTACTTATAACTTCTAAGCTATGCATTTCCCCTTGATCATACCATTCACTTGGGAAAAAAAGTTTGTTTCATCTTGTTAAGTTTTGACTTGTCATTTAATCTCTCTCCTTTAAACATGAAACTCACTCTTGGAGATTGTTTTCTTTTATTTATTCTTTTACCTTATGCTTTAGCTTTCTGCTAAAACACCAAAACGTAGAATCTTTTCAAGTAAGATAACTCATCACAATGAGTAAGATGGCTCATTACCATGACCCTGTGTTCAGCAAAAAGAAGTAATAAAAAAGGCATAATAAGATAACTAATGGGACTTAAACAATTGTAGAGATAAGGAAAATATCAACCTTTAAGAACTGTGAAAGCATGCATTCCAAATAGCATTAGCAGCTCGATCATCAAGCCTTACTTTTTGTCGATGAAGATCACACAGTACAACAAGTGACCTCCTCGCCCTTAGTTCTTCCTCTCCCTTCAAACAAGAAATCATACATCAGTTATTATAATCAACAAAACTAAGAAAAATCAGCAAAAATATACTATATATGACATCACACACCTATAGTAATGAGAAAAAAATATTTTGAAGCTTCCAATTTTTTGCTTCACTTCTATGTTTTTTGCTCATGTGCCAAATACAGTGCACAACATAAAAAAAATGCAAATTTTTTGAGGTTTCGATCACCAACAATCTGAAGGTCCAAACATAATGCAAGAGGCACATCCAACTCAACAATATGACTATACAAATAAGCAAAACATAATGAAAAATCATAACCTTCCAAAACAAACAAGAAAAATCAATAACATGCTAGAGAACTTTAATTTCTGTATAATCATTGGAACAACATAACTCTTGCAATACTAAATAGTATTATGAAAAAAATTCCATTTTGGTTGTTTTAAGATCATTTGGTTTAAGCCCATAAACTTTCATAGCTTTCATCTGGGCCTTTGAAGTTGGTAAAATATTTCACACAAGCCATTTCTCTTAGCTTATAGTATATACTTCAAAACCCCACTTATGCATCTCTCCTTCCCAATTCTTTTAGTTGACCTCTAGGAAACTCTATGGTCTATCTTTCCATTTATCCTAGATGCCTCCCAACCATCTATTTCTATGACTTGTCCCTCTCCATTGTCCTCAAGGTAGCCAACCCATGGCAATGTATGTCCAAAATTGTGTTAAATCTAATGCTTAGGACTTCTAAAAAGCAATGTGTGATGTTGTCTAAATATACTAAAAGATTAAGAAAGATGGTTATATCAACAATGAGTTAATTGAAAAAAATGAAGGATTCCTACAACATCATGCATGGATACATGTAAAGAAATAATTTCAAGAAGCTAGAATTAAATCATAAATTTGACTAAGTTATTAACATCATGATTCATAAGAAGATAAATGTTACCATTGTTCAACAAACTAGGCACATTGTAAAAAAACCAATGTATTACCAATTTTAGCATTCAAAGTTCAATACTCAAGCAAGAATTGAAATAGAAATGGGTTAGTACAATTTTGGATAAGTCTATGAAAGATAATATAATGAATGTTTATTATGAGATTAAAGAGCTTAATGAACAACACAAAATGATTGTAACAGTTTCTTATTATTACTTCAAGGAACAAAAAACATTTTCTTATTTCTACAAGAGAATCATCATGAACTCAAATTAATTTTTTATTATAATATTTACCTCACATGCTCGAAAAGGCATTAGAAAAGGAAAAAAAAAGAAGCTAGAATTGGACATATTGAAATTATGAAAAACATGTATAACAAAGCAATAATGAGTGTATAAGGAGGCTTTATATTGATAAGGTATTAAAAAAGAATAAAACAAAATTAAAATTACATATATTAAAAATAATTTCGCATGCCGAAGGAGAACATATTAAAGATTTCTTAATTGTAATTGAATTTCATTATGGCTATGCTTTAAGTCCATGGATGTTTTCGTAAACTTAATTTCAAAAATGTTTTCTACCTGTGCACCAAAAGCATCAAAAACATTTTGAAAATTTCTCATTATTCCCATTTTTTAACATAAAAAGATAATGCTTCATAAGTATTTTTACACTTCTTCTTTCATTAAACTTTCTGACAACATAAGCAATGAAAGACAGTTTCAATTTTACACAAATTATTGATGTAATTATAAAATTCAAGATAAACCATTAACATGCATTTTGCTAATAATTTAATACCAATTGATAAGACTAAACAAAGTGATAAAGTAAAACTAAGACTAAGCAAATATATAAAACAAAATTAAGTATATGGATAATGACTCTAAAGTTTAAATGGTATTG
This sequence comes from Vanilla planifolia, assembly GCA_023846275.1. NCBI lineage: Eukaryota > Viridiplantae > Streptophyta > Magnoliopsida > Asparagales > Orchidaceae > Vanilla > Vanilla planifolia. The sequence goes on along the minus strand of JAIUJO010000251.1, from coordinate 238,989 downwards.
CATTTTTTAGTTCTTATAATAAATATATGGAATTAATATTTAGACAAGTAATTCAAAAAACATATTGAATGTAACAGTTATCATAAACAAAAGAAACAATACAAAATTTACTTATTTTGAACCTACACTTCAAAATGATAGAGAAATTAACAAAAAATGTCACTAATATGATCCAAGCATTAAACAAATAAAATGAAAATAAAACATACTTCTAAGTGTTGTGTAATCAAAATATCACACTCAAGAATGAAGGCAAATTTATAAGATTACTTGGTATCAAATGTCAATGTGTGAGTACAAACACACAAATAGAATAATTGCTATAGAGATAAAGCTTTTAAGTTTGAAGAGTAAATTACTATAACGGAGAAAGTTGACATTCTAGTAATTGAAGACAAGCCTAAAGAAAATCAATCTAGATGGTTTGGTTATATTAAGAAGTTTACTTTGTGATTCTATAAGAGAAGTAGATTATTGAATCTTCCTTTAAAAAAGGAAAAAATATAAAGCAAAAAAATGACTATTGACTATTTGAAATGGCTTTAACAACTTTGGATCCAGAAGAAAAGCAATTAATGAATAGAAACAATAGCATCTTAGAATCAATGTATCTGACCTCACTTGGTGTGTCAAATGACTATTCTTGTAATTATAATAATAGAATATGAATTTGGTGTTGGCAGCCTAAACCTTTTTAATATTAGAATCTAGCAAAAGAAATATACAGCCTTACAAGAAATAGTTAAGATTCTATATTTAGGAAATCATGGGAAAAAGTGCCTATTTTGTTCTTTGCAGAGGGAAATCAAATTTTTATCTTGATCAATAATTAGAAAGGCCTAATCAAGTCTAACAAGTCATCACAATTATAATCTTCTCTTAAAGCTCAATGAAGCAGAAGTTTCCCATTTTCTCCAATGCCCAGTTCCAAATATAACTTTGATTAGTACAAACAAAAGATATTTCCACCCATTAAAATGCTGAACAAAAATATGTTGAATAATGGTGGCCCTCCAAATTGAAGTGTACCAAACATTGTGAGGTCCTCGAGACCCTTCGTGACCACTGGATCCGACGACGAACTGAGGGCGGATTGCTGAAGGAAGAGATGTAGGGACGATTCGCAGTGGCCGTAGATAAGGAGAAGCTCTGCCTCATATCCTTCTGGGGCCAGCTTCATCCGGGTTTGAAGCAGAGGAAGGCTCCGCCTATCGAATGCCTTTCCCAAATGCAGAGAAGGAATCCGGTAAGAGGAGGTTCGTCGCCGTTGCCATTTCTACTGATCAATTAACAAAACCCTATTTGAAGGGAAGCTCAAAAGAACCAAGCTAAGGAGCTTATGTGGTTTTGGGATGGCAAATGTTTAAATACAAAAGATAATTACTATATATTAATAATTTATTAAAGAAAAGAAGGGAGTATTTTTTGAATTGGATTGGCGACACTAGGAGTGCTCTACGCGTTAGTACTGGATTAAAATTTTTAAAATATTTTAATAAAAATAAATTTAATAATATATTTAATTAAAAGATTTGGTTATTATTACTAAATTTCGAAAACAATAATATTTTTTGTTATATTATAATTAAATTATCATCTATCAATACGCACACCTTTATTGATAATATTTATTACAATTTAAAAATGCATAAATGTGCAACACAAATTTTTGTTATCAATCTATAATATAATTATATGATAAATAATAGAGATGTAAAGTTTGAGAAACTTTATTGATAATACCAACAGCTTGAGGTTGGACAATCAAGACTTAATTGCCATTGCTGACAATGCTATCATCCAAGAAGATAATGCACATGATTCATCCATCTCGTACCCATGTCTTCTAGTAATGTTGGTACCTAAGGACGTAAGTGTAAAGTTTAACTATCCTTTTGACCATTTCTTGTGTGGCGACATGCAACACAACCTCCTAGGAAATAAAAGAAGAAAGATAATACTTGGTCATTCTTTGTTGGTGCACAAACTCAAATAGGAAGTGACATTTAGGGTTTAATTGAAGGCAATAAATTTTCCTACTTGAAGAACAAACATTTTTCTAAAGAGAAATAGAATTTTAGTTTATTCCCATAGTTTTTCTCGTTCTTCTTTGTAATCCTCGACTTAGGAAACCCCAAGTTATTACTTATTTTTTTTTATAATAGCACTATATAAAAATCTTAACTAAGTTTTTGTTGATTCCCTTGAATCTAAATTTTACATTAACATCTTTTAACATCATTTGTAAGAAACTAGATAAGTAAGCTAAAACGGAGACTAAGAATCTATGATATTGTTATTTAAAAGAGAATCTCTCAACACTTTTGGTTAAGAAGCAAGAAAAGTTGCTTACATTTCCATCTCATTAGTTTGTAATCTTTCTCCTTCATCCACCAATAATCATTTCCATTTATTTTAATAACAAATAAAATATTTTACCAAATTTATTTCTTCTTATACTTTAAAGGGGCATACAAGATAATTTAATAACTCTAGCAAGGGAGACAACACCAAATCCCTCTCTTCTAATCAAGAGCCCCTTGAGGCTCTTAGTATCACTCTTTGACATAATCACTTTGCTTCCATTTCCACAAATCTTATACTTTATAATCCTTCACACCATCATCTTATTGACACCACAAAAATGATTTATGAATCAAAGCCTACCACCGCTCCCTTAGTTAAATTTTTTTGGCCCTTAACTTAATCTTAAATGTAACAACCATCAAATCTCAAACTATATCAAATAGAAAAATTTAATATTTAAGTCAAAAAGATTATGACAAACTATTATTAAACATAATCAAATTAATTTCTTAAAATATATTATTTTTATATAAAAATATTCAAATATATTATTTTTATATTAAATTATTAAAATAACAATAAAGTGCTCATAATATATCATAAGTTCAAACTTAGTAAAAAATATATTATTTGAGTATATCAATAAATAGAAGTCTTGGGAGTTAAACTCAATGGCATTGAGTATGTAATTTTTAAAGATGAAAAAAATTTCTTATAAATTATTAAAGATACATGTATAAATGTAACTATCAAATGGACATGTAAGATAGTTTTTAAATTGTAAAAATTAGTATTTATGTCAAATCTAATTAGAAGTTGATAAATTTATAAATATTAAAGTATAAAAAGCATCATGTTAAATTTATAATTTTAGAAATTTTGGCTTAAATTATAACTAATTAGTGAATAATATATTTATAAATATATAAATATTAGATTTTGATGGGGTATATATGTTATTTCTTGATATAATTATAGAAAAATGTTAAACTAGATGATATATTTGTAAAGAATATAATATTTAGGTCTTTTATAAAGATGTCATATTGAAACCCATGGGAATAAGATTTTCAAATTCTCAATAGTCATGGTATGGGTAGGATAAAATATGATTTTAAGGCCCTCACTTCCCAAGCTTAATTCAATAGTGAGATTTAAGGAGTTCAGGTCATTATGACCTTTTGTCTCGGCTTATAAATTGGTCTAGTAGGCCCAATATATGCTAAGTTCAAGTGAACTTTTGTGCTCCAATGAGCTTTTTCATATAAGAAAATTGAGAAGCAGAGTTGTGCTATTAGAGGAGAGTTCAAAATTTTAATCATCGATGATGTAAGTTCTATATTTTTCTGTTATGTTACTATGTTGAATTCATTGAAGAAAGAGGAGTTGTGGGATCACAATATACGATAAGCTTACGATAGAGCTATGAGAAGGTTGTCAAAAATAATTGTATTTGTCATTTTGCAAAATAACACTAATACTAAGAGCACAACTATTGTTGCATAGATGAATCACCAAACAAAATAATATAAACATCATATTGTATCATCTATTTTAGTTGAAAGTGAATTGACAAGTCTAAATAGGTAGATCAGTACAATGTTGGTGATCGTAAGGTGCAATTTCAAGTTATATAATTTTAACAGAGTTGAATCGTATAATATGATGCATTTATCAAATTAGTATGAAAAGCAGATGATATTAGCAGAGAGAAATAAAACCATTTAGTAAAAAAAGAATTAATCAATTGATACAATCATTAAAGAAGTCTACATATCATATAGTGCGATTATATAGATCATAGTATAATATAAAAAATATATTAAAATATAAGGAGTCGAATTAAAACATATAATACAAAATTATCATCGTAGAGTATGATAGTTTTATTAGATTTGTAGATTCGAATAAACTAATATATTAGGAAATAAGGAATAAAGCGGATTGTGTAATGCAACAATGATACCATATATGTACGATATAATATAGATTACTTAATTCTAGATAATTGTATGATACAATTTAAAGAATTGTTAAAGTATGATATAAGTAACAACTAAATGATAAAAAGTGAATTTTCATGATTTTAATTACTTATAATTAGGATGTATGTTGACCCTTACATAAATATAATATTTTAAAAAATTAAAATAAATTAAAATTCAAAAGGGAAGATAAATATCATATTTCGATAGAAAAATTGGATAACATGTTATGTAACATGATAGTGTTATTTTAGTAATATTTTTTAATATATTTTGTATAATTTTTTAAATAAATAAAATTTTTTAAAATATAAATAAATTTATAATTTGTGATCTAACATAATATTATTTTATTTTGTTTCTTTAAAATTATATTTATTATGATGGAAAATACTTATATATTATAGTTTAGTTTGATCTTAATGATTTTTTATATTACTTGGCACATGACTTTATTAATTACATGATTTACATTATTTTGTTCATGTATTTGTTACATGGAATCATAAAAATTAAATAAAAGCAATATTAAATAAAAACACTTAAAGTATAAATAATGTATTTTAGTTTTGATAATAATAAATAGGCTGACATATATATATATATATATATATATATATATATATATATATATATATATATATATATATATATATATATATATATATATATATATATATTTCAATAGTTTTGATTAACATATCATACGATATTATATAGATTAAAAATAAAAATAAAAAAATAGCTTTTTAAAGATGTTGTCCTCAATATTATGCCTAGGAGATGTTGTTGTATCAATCTTCAAATTAGACATTTTTTGGTGTGTGTTATGATATTGATGACACTAAACCCAATAGATGTTATTATAAAGTACTGATCTTTATATTAAATATATGCTTAGTGTATGTGTTATGATGTCATTATTTATAATGGGTGATACTAATCCAACAAAATTTTATCATAAGAGATAGCTACCATACTTACCATAGGGCACTAAACCTAAGGAGTTATCGTAGAGTAACAATATTTGGATTAGACATCTACCTAATATTATTTAGATATATTAAAAAGATGATGATTAGAGGCTATATATTGATATAACTATTGGATCTGATGAGAATAATGATTTAAAGAATACTGAACTTGATGATATATAAAATATTAAAAATTAGAAAGAATAAAAAAAATGGTATTTATATTTTATGTAGTTTACTTATAGTATGCATGACATTTAGTATGATTTCAAACTTACACAAGTGGTTTATTATCATGGTTATGATATCGATTTTATTTTATTCAACATATTTGTTTATTTTAGCATTCCTTTATGTTTAGTTGTCTTATTGGATTTATCTTTTGAAATAATTAAATATCATTTGTGCATACATCACAGATCATGCATCAATTAAATTGAGATTTGTGGATTTGACACCAAGAGAGAAGACCACACTCTTAAGATTTCAGAGTAACCAATACTTAGTATAGATTGGGTAATTGAAAGTAAAATAAAACATCAATTTGAACTTTTTATATATTGTTATACAAGTTATATCTACAATATATTATGATGATAATTTATTTGTATGATTTTATTTTAGTTAGTACTAAGGATTTTGTGATATCATCATGTCTCAACATAGAATTTACTTTCCTCACACAATATTTTATATGCATAAAAAACTTGATTTTTTTATTTAATTAAGCGATTAGGTTGGCACCTAACATTAAGACAATACCAACCCTGCTTTATTGAGGATTCCTTTATCACTTTGATCAGAAATCCAACAAAAAATAGGAATACGAGTATAATCTACACATTTTTTATGAGATTTTTGCTAATAAGAAGTAGATAATATCTACTCTAATTACCTAACTTTTATTTTTATTTTGTTAACTCAAACAGTTGTATTTTTGTAAAGAAGTTCAAGATTATTAATTCTTTACAAGTCATTTCAAGGCAAATAAATGCAAGTTTTTTCACTGTTTTAAAAGATGTAACTTCTAAATGATTATAGAAGTAGCCTCCAATATCAAATTTCTCTCTTAAGTAATACAAGAGCCTATTTTCTATCTTCTTTGCTAGTTGCATTAAACCTAAGTAGTTCTTTGAATCATCATTAATCTAAGATAACATTAATTTGAGCCCCTTCAAGCCTTTCTGTAATTCTTCAATGATGCTTGTAAGGGTGCAAATCAAGAAAATTCTTGCATTACACAAGTGAGAAATCTTTAACATGGATTCTCCATTGTCCTCACAAGAAATCTTTAGAAGAATTTTGTGGCTCATTAATAAGAAAGAATTCTCCTTCACACTTATTGGGAAGCCAAAAGGAAAAGCATATTTGCCTTAAAAGTGTCTCATCCAATGGCAAAAAAGATTAAGACTTGATAACAACTTTCCTCAAAAATCTTATCCAAGTGACCACCACCCTCAAAGCTACTAAGCTCAACACGTTGACACCTCTAAATGCACCACCTAAAGAATTATTGGCACAATAAAGAGAAAGGGAAAAATGCCAAAAGTTGAGGTAAGTCTTAATGCACAAGTGAGGCAAAATAAAGTTATGTAAATTCCATGAATGAAAAGAAAATTGTTGATAATTTGCTATAATTTGCTTTATTATATATTTTCTTAATATTAGAAGAATACTTCATCATTATTTGTGATTATTTATGTTGATAATTTGCTATAATTTGAAACAAGGGGATCGGGATGAAACAAGTGTGGATGTACTCATCGCCATGAGCTTTATCTATTTAAATATTATTTTTTATAATTTTAAAAATTATTTTCTCAGGGTTTGGCATGCTCTTAGAGACATTTTGATTCATACCTAATTTGATGATTTAGGATGTTACACTCATTTATCTTAATGCCTTGGAATGCAACTTTCATATATAATTTATCTTATTTCTTTTAATTTTTTAATTGGTTTGGATATATTACAATGTAAATCTTTATTGCTTTGCTTGTGATTTTTGAATCACTTTAATCTAGTTATATTACATCGGCTAAAGTTACCTCACTTATGCTTTAATAAATATTCACTTAATTTTTAAACAATAATCTTTTTGTATACATTTATATATAAAGGCCTATTTTAATACTAAAACATATGCAAATGATAACATGCTATGCTAATGCTCTTATCATGATGTCATTACATAATGATAGATTGGACTTTAATAAAGAAACTCTCGTCTATTATAATTAATTATTTAGTGTATCTAATGGTTTTGAGATATCGCTTCCATCCCGATTTTATCATTCGAGATCAATGCTGGCCGTTGGATCTAGGCGGCCTTGATCTGGGCCATTGGATCAAGCGCAGGTTGTCCTGTATGTATTAGTATAATGTGTCCAAAAATAAATTGAATTAAAACGTTTACCGCATTGCTTATGCCTCTTGACGCACGTAGATCTACATAGGTTCGATTCTCCTGTACTTCATTTATTTTACCTTGATTAATCTCAGTTATCGGATTGGGACATTACTCCCACATTGCCCAACTAATTTTACCATTGCACTCTATAAGGAATTCGGTTTGTATGGCTCTCGAGACATTTGGGGTTGGCTCTCCTCTTCCTCGCTCAAGACACTTGGTCCTGGTTGACTTGATCTCGCACTGTTCTGTTCAACTTTCCCTTTGGATTTATTCCGCCCTATTTTATTCAGAGTTCTCGACGGCCTTCTTCCTTCGCTATGAGGATACTCTCGCCCATTCTGGGTCAATCTAACGATTTTTTATTTTACTATAATTTTTTTAAAAATTCCTAATCGCCTAGACGAGCCAGTGCTCAGGTCGGGTTGACCCGCCTAATGCTATAGTGAAAAATCCCGAGACTAACGTTATTTCATAGTTTTTTGCGAGATTTTTTGTGCCAAAGTTTTTAATATAAGTGTACCAAAATAGTTTTATATTATGATAGTGTTATAAGTTTTCTAAATGACTATGAAATGAAATTCATGAAAAATAATTCCTAAATAATATTAAAAAATCAAATGCCAATGTCTATACATTTTATCAATAATGCTTGACCAAAAATAAAAATTCAACAATTATTAAATTTATAACATTTTCAAATATTAATACTACTAGTGTGCCATATCATCTCAAAATCTAAACATATCAAATTTAAGAAAAATAAAGAGAAATTAAAAATTTTAGTGTAAGTCTCCAATTTTTTTGAAGCTTGCCATGACTCCAAGAGCCTTGAAGACCACTATTTTTGACATTTAAAGTTCATGGCTTGACTTAATTGAATATTAATAATTTTCCTTAAAGCAAGCCCATATTAGATATAAACATTTGTGCTCCACTTATCAAACACAAGAGTGTGATAGAAATGCTAGAGAACATTGATACTCAAAAAGGTAATCTGCTTAGTAGAAAAATCATCATTATTTGAGATATTATTTGTTGTAGTATAAAAATTACACACAAATTAGGCTAAATTTTAGTAACTTTTCATTCGACCACCAAGAGAACAATGAAAAAAGAGCAATGATGAATGGACCATCACTATCATAGACAAGTATGGTCGATGAAACAGACCATGATGTCACAATTCATCTTGATTCAAGTATTAATATAATGCTTTTTTACATATTTATTATCCTAAATATTAATTAATTGAAAATTTACAACAAAATAATAAGATAAAATCCTAATATCATATTAAAAAATAACATTTAGTTAAAGATAAAATTTATCTAGACTAATAACAAAATTTTAAATATTGTTTCTATTTTTCTCAATCTCTAATTATTAAAACAATATATATATTTATCTAATTTTTATTTATTTATATAAATCTCTATTTTAATATTCTTTTTCAAAGCTTTATTTTGTAATCCCTCATTTTCAAAATTAAGCTAAAAAAATTAAAGCAATCATTAAATGTTATTTCTATTTGTATTCTTTTTTTACTGAATAATATTTATTTGAAAGAAAATAAATATAGCTGCTTCGTTCCTCATATAATTATTAACAGGGCATGTTTGGGTCATTTTAGAATCTCTGGCATGCTCGTTTCAATAAATTAAAAATCTTGAAGCACGCCCCTTCGCTCATGTACAGAAGGGAAGAGCAAGAGTATCATCATTCTCAAGAACAAACAATTCCTCTGAAAGATAAAGAAAAGGTTTTTTTCTTATTCTTTGGATTGTAATTTGTTTGTTCGATGCATTTTTTCTTCTGTTCCTCACCCAACTGCTGCACCTCATCAGGGTTCCACTTCAGCCCTACCCCTAAGTAGCTCCATTGGATCGTTTTTCTCTCATTGACGATGCACACGAGGAACCAGAACAAACCCCCGCTGACCACTAGGTATAATGTTTCTTGAAGCTGCTCAAATGTAAGGTTTACTTCTAGTTACATTCAGTTTCAATCCGTTCTATGGCTAGTGTTCTCCTTAGCTAGGAATTCTTACGTGTAGATTGATTTGCAGAAGAGCGAGAACTTGGACTAATCGCAGTTAAATAAGCAGCAGAAGATTGGAGGCGAGAATATGGTAGGAAAGGCAAACTCCGTTCGTTGTCGCCTACCTCTATCGAGTATCAATACAATATCTTGGGATAATGGAGGTGTTCCCGATACTGCCAGCTCTAATGGAGATTGTGATGGTGCCGAGGTTGTGTTTAACTCAAGGGAGGATGTAGTGAAGTTACTGTCTGAGAAATCAAAGCTCAGAAGCAGAGTAGATGTCCAGGCAACTAGGCTTCCTAATCTTTATGTTACAATAACAATCTGTCTCATTTTTTCTTGAGTAATTGTGTTTATTCTAATTTTATAGTTTTTTTGCAGGGAAGGATGAATGATATGAGAAACTACTTCAAGTGGATAAAGTCCTGTATTAGTTGGTACATTGATCTAGAAGATAGTTATCTTGCTAGATAGGATGAGCTCAATAGTTTGTTGGAGTCAGAAAAGAGCAAGCATTCTGAATTGGTGAATGTTTTCAATTTACATTTTCATGCGATGACGAATTTTTTTTACTATTAAACATTGGAAAATTTCTTTTCTTTTCAGAATCCAAATGAATTCCAAAATAGAAGAGTCTACTTCGCTGATTGAGGAAAACCAGACAATGAACGTGTCCTTTGAGAAGAACTTAAGAGGGAGGACTCCAACAAATTGGCACCTTCTAAAAACAAAATATAGTTTATTGACTTATATATAACGATAATACTCATGAAACATACCAGGTTTCCATTAAAGCTCAGGAGAAAGAAGTTGAAGCAAGGGTTGCTTCAAAAAATTTACGTTATGGTCTCATGGAAGATCTTGAGAAAGCTACACAAGCATTATTGAACTTAAATGAAAGAAATAATTATATATTTTGTTTTTTTTGATATATTATGTATTTTATTACTACATAGATAAAAATGATTCAAGGGACAAACAAACAGCTACAAGAGTACAACAATAGCTTGCAATAATATAACCTTCAGCTACAGGCCGTTGCTATCAAGAATGGTGATATTATATGAAAGTTGCGGAAGCAAAAAAATGCATTGGTGGAGATTATTACAAGATTAATGGATCAGGCTAGCTTGCTTAGGAATTAACTTGACAATATGAGGGTGAGATTATCAATTTAAATTGAGTTTACTATCATATAAATGCACTCCACCAAATTAAAAAAAAAACCTTTTCTTCATGTAATTTTGCCTCAATTATTTTCATTCTAACTCTGTGTTTTTGTTAAAAATTTTGTATGCTATCACACTTAATTTATATACTGAGAAATAGAGTTTAGTGTTTGTGCTATCATAGCTTAAATCAATCTGTCAATTGCTTAATTTGTCATCTAACAAATGCCTTTTAATTAGCAACCTTTTTTTAGTCTAGTAATTTGCCATAGACCATGGTTAAAATTTTTGTAGTAAATATGTTGTTGAAAGCTAACATGTTTTTGAAGAGTTGAGACATGCACAAGTGGAAGTTGAATTGTGCTTCTTTTCATTTTTTTCAAAAATTTACAAAGATAAAAAAGCCTTATTTTAAAATACTATTTTTTAAAAAGTGTGTGCACTTGTAGTATAATTAACAAAAAATAAGGATGAAGTAATGAATAGAAATTTTTAAGTGATTTGGACAATTATTTTTTATATTTACTCATAATCATAAAAGATCAAACTTACTCCATTGTATTTTTTTGTAAAAGTAGGTAGAAAAAAATTCATAACAATCCATAGAAGAGTTATATACTATAGTTCATTATGCAACTCAAAGGGGGTACAATAGATCAAAAGATCCCATACTTAAGCCAAAAGTAGTCAAAAAAGAAGAATGAATGCAATAAATATAGAATATATAATAGAGACTATATATTTATAATAGAGCAAAAACCTTAGCAATAACTTGGCATTTTGAATCAAAGATCAATATTGCAAAAGATCTTTTCCAAAAACCTTAATGACAATGAGTTTTTTTCCTGTAAAACACTTGATGTTGGATGAAAATGCCATTATTTTGCATATTTTGTTTGTTTGCAAATAATGTTTTTCCTTTTCAAACAAACATTGACAACCTTTGAAGTTGTGAGTGACTTTACTTAAGAGCTTATTGTGATCTTTATAGTAGCCACAATGCCTTAGAAGTACATGAGTTAGCAACAATAAAAGCAATGTGAGTGGTAAAAAGAATTAGATATTTCTCTAACAAGGTACCTTTTGATATCATTGGTATTTTTGTCATTGATTTTTTCTTAGATTTGCTTTTTTCCTCTTGCGAATGGAACCATGATCCATAAATCTTGAGGCTTATAGGTGCTTGCTCCTCTAATATGAGTGCTTGGGCATAAGGCTAGTTGGGATGTTGACATGCTACTTCTTTTCGTTGTTAGTTGCCCAATTTTAAATTGCAAAGAAACATGAAGAGTTATTATTGACAATTCTTAGCCATGCCACTTGTTAAAGCTTCCAAAGTAGCACTTGTTTTAATAACATTTTTAATAAATTATGGTTGGTGATTTTCAACAATTGTGACTCTTATAATAGTGTTGTCATTATCATTAGGTTTTCTCGTCTTGAACCCTCGTCAAAAGGCTTTTTTTCAAAATGATAACAACAGAAGTGGAAGGGCAATAATGGTGAGCAAAGAAAGAAGGAGAAAGAGAAGGATAAGAGGGTTTTTACCACAAGGAGATTGAATTCCCCATGAAGATTTCCTTTAAAGGTTTTTGAATTTACGAAGTTCTGATTCTCAAAACTCGTTGAATTTCTCAAGTTCTGACTTTCTATGAGTTTTGACGTCTCAGATTTTTTTTATTTTTTTTTAATTATCTCATTCATTATTTCTACCTTTTTATGTAGTGGTTGGGATACAATTTTTAAATATATAAAAAAAATGTGATTTTGATCGAAAATAAAAAATTTCTCAAATTTTATAAATTTAGCACCTATCAATGTCTGTCTTTGCCAGTGTGCATCCTGAAGTGCACAAATTTATGACTGAGCCAAGGGTCTGTCCATGCATGCAGGTAGCTTGTGCGTGCAGAACACGAATGCGCTTAACTATTGATAAGTTGCACAAGTAACATTGAAAAGAAATGAACTACTGAAAATAAATGGGATATTTTGTAAAATTAATAAGGTCACCATTTGTCCATATAGTTATAGGGTTGGGTACTAAAAAAGAAATGATATAAATAACACAATTAAAATAATAAGAATCACTTGTCTTTATGTCTAGGAGATCCAAAAAATAAATTATAAAAAAATATTGTTTAAAAACTGAGTGGCCATAATCTATCCAAGTGTCTAAAAAGAGTACTGTTGAAAAGATAAAAGTAGGTAAAACACTAAAAGGATATGATTCAAAATCAATGTTATATAATTAAACATTTAAATTAGGCAATACTTATTTATGTTATTAATTAGGAAATTATTAAAAGAATAAACGTAAAAGTAATGTTATGGATAATGGAGCAAGAAAAATATTAACAAAAGAGAAATTGAATGTGAAAACATTCTTTGGTGTTTGAAATTCGGTGATGCAAAGTCTTGTAAATCTCATCCATTATAACCATTATTGTAGCTATTAAGAGAATTTTCTAACTTACCCACTCGAGCTCTTTTATTGTTAGAAAATGAAGGTATTTAGGTAATTTTGTAATGGATTTGAAAGCAAAAATTAGGTTGAGGGTGGTGGAGATTGATTTTAGCCATGATTAGCTGAAACATTGAGTTAAGCCAAACCAATAATTCGGCTGAGTGCTGGACTGAAATTAGTTTTAAACTATTTGAAATTCTTGTTTTGGTCCCAAACGAATAAACAAGGATGTGTATCACTCAATTTATTCTTTTCCACAAGCCATGTATGTGTCTCCATTTGCAAGGATAAGTTTCTCCATGCCAATATGTTTGTTAATATTTTGATATTTTCATAAAAGCTGCATTATTGGGCAGCAAAACACATAAAATTTGACTGGCGATCTGACATTTGAACCCTAGACAGTTGTCTTAAAGAAAAGTTCTTTTTTCTTTGCAAATTTTTTCCTTAAAATCTTAGAGCCTTAATAGCCATTCCATTGGAAAGTTGCACAAGAAACATTTCCAAAATGTATATTCATATCTGATATTTATACCATAGATATTATACTTTTACTGAGCTTCAATATTTTGCAGGAACTAAAAGGAAATATTGGAGTTTTTTTAGAGTGTTACCTTTTTTGTCAGACGTTGATGCCAGGAGAGCAGATGTTCAGTTATTTCATATCCAACAAGCGTCGAGTCTCTTCGGAGAGGCATTGATTTGATGTACAGTGGTAAGGAATTTTTTTCTAATTTATTACATGCAAGCTTTAATCTGTTTTATAATGTCTTATAGAAACTATAATCTATAAGGATGAGCCTTCTATAGCTGATGGTTTTTCTTTTGCTTTATTAGTAAATAGCTCAAAAGTATTGTTTCACTTTTGACAAAGTTTTTTCTCACGAGTCATCTCTGGAGGATGTGTTTTTAGAAATGTCACAGCAAGTGAAAGGTGCACTTAGTAGATGTTAGGTGATATATTCTAGGCGTTAAATCCATTATGTAATATATTTTATTTCAATTTTCTTTTGTGAATTTTATCTTGTCCACGTTTTTAATGTTTTAGTCATTTATTAGTAACTAAATTAAATTTAGATATTTTCTTATGTGCTTCTTATGGGTATGCAATCTAAATAAGATTTTATCAAACCTTATGTTCATGGATGCATAAATATTAATAGATGGTACATATATTATCCCAAAAAATGGAGCAAGAGGCAATTGTTTAGATATTTTTATTTTAGTTATTTGTATAGCATGGAAGAGAAAAACTATGATGACTTATTTAATCCTATTTTAGCAAGTGTTATGATAGTTATTTACCATTTATTTTGCATGAATATGCAAAGTTATCATGTTAGGTTACAATATGCTTGATCATCGTATGCTTGATGATTAACATGAGGCATGTATTTCTAAAATTTGACTAGCCTTCCATGAGAAATCCTTTCATGAAAACAAGGTTAAAAGGTGTAAGATTTCTAGAAATCAAGTGTTAGACAAATAGCTCTCAAGGTGTTGAGCCACACGGATCACTCTCGATGTCCAAATTGATTATTATTCATCAAGCATGATTGGTATTATCATTCTCAAGTTGAATAGGATAAAGCATAGTACAGAGAAGGACAAACTATTAATGAAATTTGAAAATTTATCATGTGTAAAGGGTCTTGTTCTTTGGTTATAATTAACTTGCCACTCCATTATGGTTTAGTTTATGTACCATTTGGGTGCGGTGGGCAATTTTGCTAAACATAATTTTTTCTCTTTTAGGGAATTTCTCTTTGCTTATCCCTTTTTGTTCTTACCTAAGTCTTATATTTGAACTTGAAGGAGCTTTCTTTTTGTAATAACTATAAATTACTTCCTTATGATTCTTTAGCTAAAGGGAAGTAAATCATTTGTTCTTTTCGAAATTTGTAATTAGTTTCAATACTTTTCTAACATTGCATGTTGGAATTAGTGAGTAGATAGAAGATGAGAACTACAGTTCAAAAAGTTGTGCTTGTTGATGATCTTGTTTTTAATGTTTCAACGATGTAAGTGATCACTAATTCTATCCCTCCACCTCTTAAGAATGATCCTCCATTTGAGCCATTCTTTCACATCGTTTAGTAACATTTGGAAATATTTTTGTAAAGGTCTTTTCTATCCATTTCAAATTCTTGTTGCACTAAAGTCTACGATTCTAACTCAAGTTTCAATTGTCTTAAATGAGCTTGTTCATTTTCTTATGATGAACTATCCTTTTTCAACTAATTCATCTCCCTTTATTTCTCTGCTAGTTAATTAATTTCTACAAGTGAGATACCTTTTGTTTGTGCCACTTCTTAATTTCCTTTTTACCTTAGTGGTCCTTGGATGTATTCATGTAGCAAAGAGTGTGGCATGGTGTATGATGCATCTTAGCTATTCTTCTTACATTGGCTATGTAATTGCCCCTCCTTTAATGGGGATTTTTTTAATTTTCCCTTCTAAATTTCAAATTCATACTTTCTGTTATGACAAATCATACCTATAAATTTTTCTATGTGAATTCGAGACACTTACGTCTTTTTTTCTTGCTTTTTGGTGCAATTAAGTGAACAATTTTATCCATCTTGCTTCATGGATGCAACATCGAAGTGGCTTTAGAAGGTAACTTGTTATTTCAAATTTTAAGTTTTTGAAGAGGATCTTTGCTTCTTCCTTTGCTAGTTAGGCCAAGCCAAAAACCTTTGGTTGAATGTTTGCCAGATATTAGTCAAAATTAAAAAGGAAGCCCCAAATTTTACCTCCAATGTTTCCAAGAAAGCCTAAGTGAGGTGGTGCTAGAAGAAACCTAGGTGACTCAAGCATCCTTAGTATTTTTTCTTTGGGCCAATGAATTTAAGATGCCAAGGCTTTGTTTACCATCTCATATCTTGCTGAAAAACTTTTATTACTCTTAGTTAATGAAGAAGACTTATCTATTTCCAACACATTTGGAAGCAAGAGAAGGCTTAAGGAAATTACCAATGAGCTCACCTCAACAATGAAGAAATCTAAATATTTTCATTAAGGGAGTAATTGATAACATTATTATCATCCATCTTAGACCATTAGTTACCTCTTCAAGAGTTTGAGAATACTCCATTGAATGTATCTCTCAAGTAAATTTTTATTGCCACATTACCTTTGGTTACCATCCATGAAGTCTTTGATTACAAAAATTGTTTAAGAAAGTTAGCTGCAATAATATTAGGGTAAGAAGGGAGAAAGAGAGACATAAAGTAGCTCTCTTAGGTCCTTGTTGGATGGTTAATTGGCTTTATTTAAGAAGAAGCAAGGCTTGACCAAGGGTTTGTAGAGAGCGGATGATGAAAGTGAGGGTTTTGAGAGTGCAAGGGAGGAAACAAGAGAAGAGGTTGTGATTTAATTTTAGGTGAGGCAAACTTGAGAAAGGGTAAGTATGTGATAATTTAGGAGGTTTTGGAGTGAGGTATTTGTTTCTTGTTTAAGATGGTTTTTAGGTTTATTGAGTTTGCTTATACTAAAAAGGAATAAAAAAGATAAAAAAGAGAGGAAGAAGGAGGTCATTAAGGGTTTCAAGATGTTGGATTGATATTTAAGCCTAGTCAAACATAAGCCCTCAAGCTATGCAAGAGTTATCACCAAAAACAATTATCTAAAAGTTTCATTTATCTTATATTTTTTTAATACAAGAGTTCTTGAAAAAGAATAAAAATGGAAAGAAATGTTCATGGAAATAAAAATCTTAATTAAACTCTTCTTAATTTTCAAAACTTATCTTAGGAAAGAAAGCATGAAGAAATAAAGAGAGATCACAAAGAAATAAAAAAGGATAATGCTATTCTAACCTTGGCACTTTTTATATAATTCGTTTAAAGGAATTCATCCAAAAGGGAGCTTAACTAGCCAAAGAAATTATCAAAGAGATTGAAAATCCATGAAAAGCTCCCAACCATGCCTCCTATTGTCTTAATCTATGGAAAGTTGTCCGATGTGGTGTTAAGTGAAGGAACCAAGAAAATTCGAATTGAACTATGATGTACTATAATAAACTATGATAAAGCACTCATAAATCATGAAGAGCTATCATATGAAATGAATGAACTTATGTGTCATCATCTACAAAGGTTGTAAAGCAAGGTTTGATCTGAGTAACTTTGTGATTGGTTTATGCTTTATGTAGTTTGTATGGATTAAAGGAGGTTCAAACTCCACATTTAGTGCTCCATGACCTTGAAGGAAAGCTATTTAAGACCTATCGAAACTTTTCATCTCTCTTTAGGGCCATGGAGACAAGTCTAAGTACATGTTAGTATTATTTTGGTGATCATTGGTGGGAATCAAGCATGCCCATATAAATTAATTCTAAAATCTTTTAAGGCAAACACTTTGTCAAATGTAATAATGAGAATATTTAATTTGCTTCCAATCTCTTTTGAGCCAAAGCATCTTTGTTATTTAGAATTTCTTAAAACCACCATCATGTTCACATGACTTTTGCCAAACATTGATGTGTGTTTGGTATTGTGGATATCGTAGTTTTGTTGATTCTTTATTTAGGAATGCCTTCAATAAGATGGGCATTTGTTTAAGTCGTATTCTACCCTATGTGTGTTCTCCAATAAACTTCTTGGGAGAATAAACTAAGCTTAAAGTTAGCTTTCTTTCTTCACATATGGGAATGAAAAATAAGTAGTCATGTAGATGGAAAATTTTATGAACATGACAATATCATTATTTGTAATTTTTGATTTACCTACAATAAATAAATTTCACATTATGGCTTCAACACCTTCTATGTATAAATTTTGCAACCTAGTTTTATTATGTTAAGATATTATTTCATTTGATCATCTGATTCAGTGCAAAGAGGGTTTTATTCTCAAAACATTTTAGACATTTTAAGGCAAAATTATCACATAAATCTCCAAATCATTTTCTTTATAGTAAATGTGGGATTATTTATTTTTATACCCTTCAAACTAAAATCCTACAAAAAATTACTCTTTGTTAAGTAATTTCAATCTTTGTCATCAACCATTAGGTACTCCTCACACTCTTTGATCCCTTGTGTTCAAATAAAGTCTTATGCCATTAGGTTTCGCATGTTTAAGGGGAACAACTTCAGCTGAACAGTTGCTACCTGAGTACAATGATGGGAAGTCGTGGCATTTCGTGAATTTATTGGATGTCTTGGTTCTTCTTCATAGATATTTTTTTCTTTTCTTTTTGATCTTTTAGTTCCTTCCGAAGTATACGTATATTTGTTAACTTCAAAGGAGAGCAAAGGGTTTGAATTAATAGCAAAGAGAGACCATTCTCTCACCCTTAGCTTAGCACAATGATATTTTTGCATGGTCATCTTTTGATATGGTTGGTGTTACATGAGTTATGTTTTACCAACATCTTATTGTTAACTTTGAATGCTTAAGAATATGATAGAAGAAGACACACTTAGCTAAGAAAAACAAGGCCTAACTAAAGAGAACTAGCTTATATTCCTAAGGTTTGATTCTTTGTTGTTGTGCAATACCTCAAGTGGTTGGAAAAGCTTTTGCTTCTCAAGAAAAGTAATGACAAATGACATATTTGTGTTGACTCTTTATTTTATCTTATTTGGCTTGACCAAAATTTTTTCTTTTGTCAAGATTTGATGATTCAATGAGCCTGATTGCAACTTTTAATAATTTAATTTTTTTTAAATGCCTTCTTTGGATGATAATAGATCAAGATTTTTGAGTTAGACAATGAAAAACTTCATCTATCATCAATTTTAAATATGTTGCTAAAAGGCCATGTCATTTGTTTCAAAAACTGAGAGGTCAATATATCAATACATGGCTAATATAGTTTTTTGCCATCAATGAGGAATGAATCTTGATGCATATGTTGAGGAGTTTTTAGTCAAAAGTAATCATTCTTTGCCTATGTTGAGGATCTTAAAGAGAACTTTCAAGAATTATGAAAATTTGGGTTGTATGTCAATCCACTCGAGTGCAATTTTGGCATTATATCAAGCATGTTTAAAGAAAGGAAGTGAAGCTAACCCTGATGGCGTTTGAGACTTTTTGAAAATGCATTCACCAAAGAAATTTTGAGACTTATATAAGTTAGATGGTCATATTACTACGTTGGGTAGAATCATATCTTGCTATGAAGTCGAGGTTTAAACATTTTCAAGCCATTAAGAGGCAAAATCAGATTGTAGCTTATAAAAAAATATGAAAATGCGATGGAATTAAGAAGCTCGTCTGTTATGTCTTTCATGTTCTTAAAAATTTGGAATAATGTTATCCAACCTCTAAAGTTGTTTGACCTTATTAAATCCATTTATTTTGTGGATTATTAAAGCAGATCTTTTGGTTATAACCTAGCCATGAGTTTTTTTAACAAGAATTGTTTTGGCCAACAATGCAAAAGAATGTTGCACAATATATTGACATTGTAAAAATTTTCATTTTAATAGAATTTGCCTTAATGACTAATAGGATCGATGAAAGCCATTAATGTATTATGGCATTTCCTACTTTGTGAACCAATTTTCCTTGGGCAAATATTGGTATTTTGTTGTGACAGTTGATTGCTTCACAAAATAGATTGAAGTAAAATCCTTTGTTAAAAGATCACAACTAAATGAACTTTAGAATGCTTGTGTAATGTAATGCAAGCTCTTGAAACAACATAGCAAATTAGATTTTATTCCCTATACATTTTCTCTGCAGTTCTAAAGTTCTTTGACGTACTTCTTGGACACATGATTATCATAGTAGAAAAACATTTTTTGTCTTCACTTTAGAGTATTCTTATCTACTCCACAATAAGTGATCTATGAGTCTACCTCTCTTATGATAATTTATAGAATATACTAAATAGATAAATTAGATTACAAAATAAATATTTAAAGTGTTTGTTATTATCAAAATAAGACACTATTTTTAGTGTCATGGAATTCAATACTACCTTGTCATGTTAATGGGTTTTCTAATGACTTAATTGTCCATAAATATATTCTTGGCATTTAGCATATGGAGTTCAGAGGAGGGAGGTGAGAGAGAGAGAAAGGAGAATATTTAATTTGCTATATTTGATTTTCTCTCTTATGGTCATTTTTTCTTTGTTTATCTCTTTATTATTTCTAAGTTCAAATCATGAACTTGGAAGAGCTTCCTTTTTGTAGTACCACACTACACCTAGTAATTCTTGAACTCAAATTCTATTTTGTTTCTTAAAATGTATAATGAGCCTCAATACTTTACATTAAGAATGCTAGTATAGATTGTCAAGACAATGATTTTTAAAATTGTTTGAGTATAAGTGCTTAAATCAAATGAAGCTTTATGAGAAGGTATTTTTTATTTCTAAAACCATATAAATTTTTAAATTTTGAAGAAAGTACTACAACTTTTAATAAAATGAATTAGATATCATCCAATGCTCTAGCAAGATTAGAAAATTCATATAATGATCAATTTTTATTGCCAACTTATTTCGTGTAATAGATCAAAATAAAAACTGTTATTCGGTTGAATGGGTTTTTTTGCATGTTTCTTGATTTTTGAACTTAATTATACTTTTGTTGTTTGTATTTATTGTTTTTTTGAAGCGTGTTGGGGTGGGTTGGTCATCACTTGAAAGGAACAGAAGTATGATTGGTAGAAATAGCTTGTTGAGCATGTCCAGTATATTGGTTTATTTTACACTGTTAAAATGCTGAAATGGTAAAAAATGGATTAACCGAAGTTGCTAAGCCAAGGAGTCGTGATTTAGAAGTTTTTTTATTTTATCTAGCAAACATTTTAATTTAGAGTAAATGAATCTGGAAGTTTAACCTATAGTTGAATGCCCAGTTTGGTCTTCAACATAAATTCTCTATCTTGGAGAAAATGCATATAACAGGCTTCAGCTCTCATTCATTATTCTTAACTCCTTGTTTAACTATCTCTTCTTTAAAAAGGTTTGTATCTTTGCTTATGGACAAAGTGGTTCTAGTAAAACATATACCATGATGGGCAAGCCCGAAGCACCTGACCAGAAAGGATTAATACCACGTTCCTTGGAGTAGATCTTTGAGAATAGCCAATCACTATAATGCAAAATACAGGTGTGAATGTCAATTTACATGAAAACGTAAATTGTGCTCAATCCTTCCTACTTTCAAACCATGCTTTTCATCTTTTACAGGCATCAACGATAAAGATCTATAATGAAACAATTCAAGATTTGTTACCACCCAATTGTAGCACAAGTAGTTGTCTAACTCTTCTTAACAAGAAATATACCATCAAGCACGATTCAGCTGGTAATACACATGTCCCAGACCTTACTGTTGTCAATGTGTGTAGCATAAAGGAAATTTCCTTTCTGCTTGATCAAGCTGCAAGGAGCAAGAAATTGAAATCAGCATAGACATAGTAAATTGGAGCATGCTTTCATCTTTTATTCTCTTACTTCTGGTGGCCAATAGAATACATCATGTGTCTTCAGTTTCTCAAATGTTCCATATTCTTGGGTACCAAGCTTTGTTTTGCTTGCATGCATGCATTCATCTTCTGTTTTCTTGTTTTTGGTGGCTAACTGAATACGACATGTGTATGCTTTCATTTCATGTTCCATATTCTAAAGTACCAAGCTTTGTTTTGCTTGCATGCTTTTAAACGTACGATTCTGTATGAGCATTTTTTCACTTCTGGATCATTCTTCTCTTTCCCAAACTGACTAGCCATAAGACTATCATTACAAGAGATTGGAACTATTGATTCAAGTTTTACTTTGTTCATCAGGTCAGTTGGCAAGACTCAGATGAATGAACAATCATCAAGAAGCCATTTTGTTTCCACCTTAAGAATATCTAGGGTGGATGTTGTGGTGGTTGTTCCTTATTCGTTTGAGCCATTAAGCTTGTTACCTAAGATATTTGTTGACTTGATTCTTTCATTGTAGACCACAAAACAACAGGTTCAAGGTGTTTTGAACATGATAGATCTTGCTGGAAGCGAGCGTCTTGCTAAAAGTGGCTTGATTGGAGATCGTCTAAAGGAAAACCAGGCAAGAATTGCTTCTCAATTTTGCTGAAAATTCTTGTTTTAGATGCATATGCAGGAATTAGTTCTATCGTTGAAACAAGAAATTAACAAAAGCTTGTCTTCACTGAGCGATGTTATATTTGCAATTGCCAAGAAGAAGGATCATGTTCCTTACAGAATCCCAAAATTGACATACCTTTGATAGGTACATGGAAAATGAATTTTTGAGATGTTTATTATATTGCAGTGTGTACAAATTCATTACATAAGTTTTAAAAACATTCTTAAAAATCAGTTTGTTTTCTAAAAAAATCAATTTTCAACTTTTACCATCTTCATTCTCATCATACTCTACAATCTCTTGGTGTTTAAAGCCTTATCTTGTAGGTGGTTCAAAAACTTTGATGTTTGTTAACATCTCCCCAGAGGTTTCATCAGCCAGTGAATCGAAATGTTCACTCCGATTTACTGCTCGTATCAATGCCTGTGAGATTGTGGTTCCTCTCCGTCAAACCCAGATGTGACCACTGGATTCCCGTTAAAACAATGGTTGAGTGATTAAAGTACATTTGTCGACGAGGGTTTCTAAAACAACAACTAAAGCAATGCATGTTTTGTTGCCCCAAGCTATTAAAACAATTTGGTTGAGTGATTAAAGTACATTTGTCCACGAGGGTTTCTAAAACAGCAATTGAGTGCATTTTTTGTTGCCCCAAGCCATTAAAACAATTTGGTTGAGTGAGTAAAAAGTACATTTGTCCATAAGGGTTTCTAAAACAGCAACTGAAGCAATTCATTTTTTGTTGGCCCAAGCCATAAAAACAATTTGGTTGAGTGATTAAAGTACAATTGTCCACAAGGGTTTCTAAAACAACAACTGAAGCAACACAATTTTTGTTGGCCCAAGCCATTAAAACAATTTGGTTGAGTGATTAAAGTACATTTGTCCACAAGTGTTTCTAAAATAGCAACTGAAGAATGCATTTTTTGTTGCCCCAAGCCATTAAAACAATTTGGTGTTGGCAGAATGTATCTTGTAGATGTTTGATTTGATCATTGCGTCCTCTTCCGTTGCCATAATATTCATGTCAGACGTAATAAATTTTTCAGCATCTGATTGATCTACTGCTTTGTGATCTTCGTGTATGGTATTGGGTGATGAACTATCATCCTTTTCATCACCCATTGTTCAGAAAGCTAAGCCTTGATCTTCTTTTACTAAATAGGTGTTGAAGTTGTGCATAGTATTATATTTTATGCCTTTGATATTTTTTTGTACCCTTGGCAAAGAGAAACCATTGTTAATCTAAGTTGTTGCCTTATAAATAGTATGTTATTAAAAAATATGACCTAGTGAGGTTGTTTTAATTTTTAAAGTGCTTATATTAATTAGATGTTAGAGTTGTAATTTTTTAGAGTCCTTTATGCCCTAAAATTGCAAGAATTGGCATGTTCTTGCTTGTATTGCCAATATATTTTACTATATGTTGCTAGAATTTTAGTATTATCCCTAGTAACAGCCAAAAAATGAAGCTTTCAACTGAAATCGGGAACACAATTCCGTGTTATAATATGATTATGATCAATCTTACCTACGGTATATGCACGTGTATGAGGATGCATACATTGACATATGCATACTAGTATTTTTGAGAATGTACTATATAGTGATACATTCTATAATATATTTTGTTTTATCTACAGTGCTAGTATGGATCAAAATATCAGGTATCAGGTTACCACAGTGCAAGACATTAATTTTAAAAGAAAAGGACAACATAAGTCCTATTATTTACTCACAAAACATGCTCTTAGTGTGACAGTTTTTATTCATAAAAAACCTTCGTATGTTCTTAATTGAGAAAGTGGCCAAATTGGAAAACCATTGTCATGATTTAACTCAATTTGCTATAAACTTTGATGCCTTAAAAAGTATATATGTTCCTAAACATGAATTATAGCTTCTAGTGACAAGCAAGCATTACATTGACTTCAAATTAGCCATAATAAAAAATAATAGGAGAGTTAAGAAATACTTTTGAATAACAAGTTTTGGACCAATGGGTATATTTATGATGGCATGCATTGGCTAAGTAACAAAAAAAGGAATTTTAGGAATATAAAGACGCTATATATGCCATGCACAAGTATTAGTAATAGAGATGAAATGATCAACTCTACTAACAAATTAATTCAACTTATTTTTTGGACCAATGTTTCCAATAAAACCAAGAGAATTACTAAAATAACCTAAAATCATTCAACTTGATCTTAGAAAACTAAGAAATCAAGTAACGAAACACAAAATATATGCCAAATAAGTATAGCATTTATCTGCATAGCTTAAAAGCCAATGATTCTTAATACTTCTATTTTGATGTGACCAATTAAGTGAGAAATATTATAAGTATACTTTCATCTTTTTCTCTTAATAAGTTTAGAAACTAATGATTTAGCCTTGATATTCAAAAGAAACAAAGAGGAGTTGATCCATTTATTCTTTAGATGAAGAAGGTAGTGTTTCAAAAATTTTTGGAATGTGAGGACTACGATGCATATAGTGGGGTAGACTTTGTTAGTGATGGCATGGTTATGGTTGCAAATCTTATGGTCTACTAATGGTGAAATAGTTGTAAAAATTTGAGGATAACAAATTGATGATAGAATGGAAAAAAGCCTGAAACTTTATAGCATGGACAAATGCTTGATTGACATTGTTGAGAGATGTTAGCTCAATGCTGGTTGGCCCCTATTGAATATTAAACAATTTAATGAAAAATAAGTTTGAAGAGTCCTGTTAAGTGTTGTTGAAATGCTGTGTTTAATGATTTGTTGTTTAGAAATACTTATTTTGAATTTGCCTAAAACACCTTTGCTTATTAGTTTAAAAAATAGAAAACATTGACTTACTTTGTGAGAATAAAAGATCTTTCTAAACTATTAAAATAATAAAATAAAAAAAGATAGTGATATCCCCCCTAATTTATAAATAAAATAGTTAAGTTATTTAACATGGCCTAAAATAAGGTATTTTTGTGATTGAAAGTACAAAATTTAAGCAATCAAACCAACCCTCGATCTTATACTATCATGTGGAGTATTACTATTTATAAAATCATTAGTTATGGATGGATAATGTATGAAAATATGATTCCATATTACCTGGAAATAATTGTTTATGACTTTATGCATATACTTAATCCATGTAATGATTGATTATCCTCAACTTTATCAAATTATTATATGAATATATTTACATAAATATTTGTTTATATTTTTTTTGAAAAATTAAATCATCAAGATTTGATTCCAACTCTATAAACCATACAGATAAATATCTTTCATTTGATGGTTGTAAAAACCATAACAATAATTTTTCACTATTTTTAGAAACGAAATTTCATTATATCATATCTATTATAACATGTGGTAGTTAAGTAGATTTATCCTGAACTAAAAATTCACATTCAAAAGAAAAGGAGAAATTATAAGATTAAGGCATAACATGCAAAAATACTATGCATGAATTTATAATGGATTTTTAAGAAGAATTAATCAATATTTCAAGACAATCATCACAGGAAAGCATAAGATAGTATAGTGTAACAAAATTCTCACATACTAATTTGCTTCAATAAAACCAAGAGTTCATTTACAACTTCCATAACATGAACATAAATAAGCAATGCAACTAAATGTTATGACATGAAACTTGATAAGAATACAAATACATTAGAGAAGCCAAATAGGTGCCAAACATAAAACGTTGGGAGGAAAAAAGTCAAGTTAACAGATACCTTTTCATGTTCTACTAGTTGACCAGGGCGACGAATGTACAAGGGAGGCCCCCTTATTTGCAGTGGAGGGATGGGCCTCACTTGCCTATTTTGTAATTTAGTAACTCCTTCTATTTTCTGATACTTAATCTCAAAAAATAACCTATATATTATGCAGATGGCAAATGAAGGATTTGTATTACTACTTGAGAAAAAAAGACCTAAAAAACTATATACGAGAAGATTCACAGCATGCATACAGAAGACAGCGAATTCCAAAACAACTTGAGAAGGCATTAACATAAAGTCTAATTAGTTGATTGTAACTGTTAAACATTTTTCAAAAGGGAAAAACCTTTCTTATATTTTTTTGTTTGATTGGGTGAATTTACAATTACATGTGAACTTTAGGTTCCACAAAACTTTTGCTTCTTCCAAACAAAATTATGAAAACCAAATCAAAGAATAACTACACCCAACAAAGAAAACATAAATTGAACTTAAAATGTCATCATTTATAATTCCATGATTTAAATATTCATAAAATGTTAAATTGTATCCAACAAAATGAAACATAAATAGAGGAATCATGATATAAACATTGAAATATGGAAAGCAAACTATGTTTGTTATGACCATGGGCAACTCCCCCAAACTCTTAAAAGGCTAGCACTATCATGGGAAAACATCCTATTCAAACAGTTGGACACTCTAATAAGAGCATCAGAATTCTTTAAGCTAAGCTAGCTCCAAAAAACCTTTTAACAGAAAAAGGGAAAAAAGGTCAATCCTACATTTTAACAACTCTTTTCTATTCTAGATTATCGTCAATCCTCACATGCATGTTGATAAAACCATTCACATCAGCAAATTCCCTGAAAGTTGTGGCTGGATAGACAAGAATATTAAACAGTGTCTCATCGACTAGTCTCACACTGACAATAGTTTTAGTGTACAAGTTAAATTGTTACAAATATAATCAAATAATATGGCCTCAGTAAGATAGCAATGCTTCCATTTTTTAACTCAAAGCTTGTATTGAAGTCAATGTTACCACTGATTGCCAAAATGATGGCCAAAAATGGCAAATGGATAGAGCTTTATGTTTAGTCAAGATGAAAAAGACACGACTAATAATATATTCTTTTATATTTCAATTTTCATCAAAGGAGGAGACAGAAAAAAGAGGTTGTTGAATATTAGATGAACAAAATAAGCTATTTCTTATCTAATGGCTCACAAAAGTTTTACCAACTTTTCAATAAGAATTGAAAAAGAAAAATATTAATAATTACAACAGCCATGAAACCTGACCAACATTCCAACTTGCTTATGAGAATGCCTAAAATAAGCATCAAATTATAAGTAACCATCATTATAATCTATGAGAGAGCTTTGATATTAACCCATATAATAGATCTTGTTCAAGGTCATCATCATCATTAAATGAATCAAAAAAACAAAAATAGGTATAAGGGTATAAGCATTTAAAATATTTTATATTTGTCAACAAAATATGTATGAAGGAACATTAAATAAAGACATTTTAGTACCCAATCCCATGTTAAATTAAATGATAATACAAGCTAAAAGCCATGGATGCGGCTATTAGTTCCATGAACACTGTGATTGTGAAGAATAAGATTTATGCCCTCAAAATATTCATTTTAAACTTTACAAATTGCAAGGCTATAAATGACTTGATCCAAGCAAGTAGAGCATGGCTCAAGTTCAATTATGTTACGTCTACTGGAGCTCAATTTGAGTATAATGGATGGTATTAAAGCTTGTCTCTTTTAAATCATAAATGCTTAAGTTCACAAACCCCAAACAAGCAACTTGATCAACAAATATATGAATGAGCTGTAAAAAGGACAACATACAATCAACTAAACAAGTTGGCATGTGTTAAATATTTGAGACTTAAAACAAGCATGTGAGCATAAAATGTTTATGAACACTAATCGATACATTAAAAAAGCATATATACACTGCATTCATGAATATTAGTTGATACTTTAAACAAGTATGCCTTTTCTGAACCACTAGATCATACTTAAAAGAATGTATTAAAAGGTCACATCAGGTACATAAATAATCTGAATTATTAATGTTTAGGAAAATGGTGTGCATGAAAAAAATGAAATCAATAATAATAAAAATAACTTATGCATTCTGTAAAAATATATATAATATAATGTATTCAAGATAAACAAAGACAAGCATAAGCCAAACACATAGAAATAATAACACAACAAAAAACATAAACAAGATGTTAGAACTATATAATCTGCATGGCATTTGTGAGCTTCTAGAAAAGAATAGTTGATGACTATGACTCAAGATCACCAAAAATAAATACTAAGGTAAAACATAGAAAAAAAAAGCCTAGTAATCACAAAATGTATATTAAATAATTAAGCTTTTATAAATACATTGCGTCCAAGAATGTAGCAATTTAACGAAAGCTAAATAATTCAACTTCAAGATTTCATTCAACGCCATCTTGATTAATAAGAAAATTACATTAGCTAGCTTTTATAATAAGACCATCAAACATATGATTCACAAATCATACAAAGATCTTGGACCACGCTATTGAACTAGCCATAATACTGTGCTACTAATTGAGAGTGGCTGCTGTAGTTGAAACCATGCACATTTTAATTTCAAGATCCGATGAAAGGCATGTGACAAATCATCATAGAACTCAAAAATCAGACCTTAAGTTATTCACTATTAAAAGTAAAGGAGCAATTTCAAACCTCATGGAACTTTTGGTTATGAAAAGTGCAAGGCATTCCTTTCCTAAATGATATTTTAACAATGGAGTAGATTTAATGAAAAACCATGTAGTGTAAATATCAACATGGAATCTGGCCCACTCTACACAAATAATTCAACATGAAACTAAACTAGCCCTTATTTCTTGATCCAGACAAACAAATTAAGATAGGCAAAAACAAAACTCTACATAGAAAGATATTCACAATATCGGTTCACAAGAATTACAAGACAATGTGATGCACTGGATAGATAACAAAACATTAGAACAAAAATACCAATATCAACTTGAGAGCAGGTAGGAAAGAGTAATAACCATTTATAATCATCATGGACAGTAAGCTATTTAAACTCCTACAAGAACCATTGGCCTGAAAGGAAGGCGAGAGAGAGCGACCGAGAGAGGCAAAAACCTTCGTCCTTGGAACACCTGGAGAGCAAAAGTGAAGCGGTGAGGGTCGAAGGAGACACGCAAGTCGTGGAGCATGAAATGCCTATAAACAATGGCATTCAGTACATAGAGATCGAGATCGACAGTGGTACGGACAGCGGTAGACAAAATCCTAACTATAAGGCCGTCGAAGAGAGAAAAGGAGAAGGGAAAGGAAGACCTTCTGCCCTATGAAAAGCTTATAAGTCCATAAACAAAGCTTCAAAGATTGTAGCAACAAAAAAAATCATTTCTAAAAATCAAAACAAAAAAAAAGAAAAAAAATAAATTATGTGGGTAAATAAAACAAATCGATACATTCCATAATAATCAATTAAAGTTTTATATAACTGTTTTTAACAATTTAAAGTTATTGAGTTGTATATAATAATAAATATCTATTATATCATAATTAAAAATTATTCAAATAATTTTAGACTATGTGTGATAGTCAAAAAAAACTTTAATCACCTTAAAAAAATAACTATTTATTATTAAGAGTATAGAAAATGATATTAAAAATATTTAATATCAAGTTTTAAGTATTATTCAAAAAATTTATATATACATATATACAAATCATGAATAACATATTAAAAAAACAAATATTATCAAAATAAAGAAAAATATACAAACAAGTCCTCATGATTTATTACAAATTTTAACGATGAACATATTAAGGGTTGTATAATTTTTGTAGTTACTCAATAAAAACTATGGGTAATTAAGAAACTATCATTTAGGATGATTCAACAAAAATTTAGTACAAGATTGATGGAGGGGTCTTTATCATTCAAATGGTAATTAGATATTTAAATAGAGACAATGTGATTTTTCTTAATTTATGATAAATCAAATATTAAAATATAATTTTTATTTTTTATCTTTATTTATTTACAATGAAATAAATAGATTTATAATGGAATGATTTTAATGTATGTATTTTTTTATTATTAAGCATGATTATAATATTTGATTAAATATTTTATTTTGTTTATAAATTTAGCCAATCATAAAACTATTTAAAGTGATCTATTGATTAATAATTAATTATAGGAATAAGTTTTTTAGTATATCATAAAACTAAGATCTTCTATGAAAACATTTTTGTCAATATTTCAAAATATAAATTTTATTCCAAAAGATGAAAAAATTATAACTTACTTTAATATATATATATATATATATATATATAAATATACATACTTATAAAATAATTATAATGTTAACCATTCTATTAATCTACTTTTAGTACCATATTTATCAAGACTATTCGGAGCACTAATTTCAAACTTATAAATTGCTTTTCAAAATATTATCAAATGTTTGTTTAGCTAAGTTTAAATACCGACTTTTAATTTTAAAAACAAAAAAATGTCAAAAAATAAAAGACTTTTTTATCATCATAAAATAACATTAAAAATTTTAATTCACTTTTTATTATGAAATTGTATAAGGTTAATTAGTAGAATTAATAATAGACAAAGTTGAATATCATAATTTGTATGATACGAAATGAAAGGATTGTATAGTACGACACCACATAACTGAAAGCATATTAATAATAAAATGGCAAACGACTAAATAAATCATAATGGAGAGAGGATAATTGATGAGAAACCATTAGAGTTATGAAGGCATGGAGGTGAGAATACACCTAAATGAAAGAACATAGCTGTTGGAGGAAGTCGAACTGATGACAATGTAAAGGAACATTGGCTATGTATAATAAAAATTTGAGGTCAAGCTTGGACAAAAATTTCAAAGAAAAATCAAAGAGATTAGCTCAACCAAGTGCATTAGACTGAAGAAAAAGTGAAAGAAAGCACTACCATGAACCAAAGGATCTAATCATGGGTATTGTACCACCTAAGAGATGAAAGTGAACTTGTGCTAAATTTAGATTCTTGGTGATACTATTACATAGAAATTAAGAGGTAAAAAGATCTCACACTATGTGTATATATTTCGATGTAAAGTGTATTATAGACTATAGGTTTTATTCATTTGAGAAATAACTTGTTGATGATGCTTGTATAAATAACTTGCATATAAGTTAATATGTTTGATGTATGTTAGAAGACAATAATTCCCTTAAATGATGATATGAAATGGTAAATTGAGATTGTTGTGTAGATAAGATTATTGGTTGCATTTTTGATCAAAAGTAATAACTTCACAATGAAAAAGGAATTTAATCATTCAAATTGAGTTTGACATTTTGTTCATTTATTTGTTATGTTGTCAATTTGCTTATGGATTCCTTATTATTTAAATTAAAATCAAATTGATGCCTTAATTGAATAAAAAGAATAATAGAGAAATAGAATGAACGATCTTAAAATTATGTTGATGCTTGTTAGAAGTGTAAAACCCTTAAGGGATGGTTTAAAAGAAATTATTGAGGATGATAGATTCTTTATAAAAAGCAATTTTTTCACAACATGTTTATTTTCATATATTACTTGAGTATGAACAATTGTATTGCTTTATTTATTTACATATTATGTGACAAGTTTTGCAAATAGGGAAAAGATAAGAAAAATATTATTGTGATAATGATCACAAAATAAGAAAACAAAAGAAAGAAAATATTACTTGTGATCACAAACACTAAATAAAAATTAAAAAATAAATGTGAAAAAGAAAAAAGAAAAATTTTTGGTAAAAAAATGATAGTGTTAAAAAAATAAAAAAGCTAATTATTATCCAAACTGGTGACAACTACTTTAGAATGATAGTTCTAGAAATGAGCCTTCATTTGATTTAATTATATTTTGAATGATGTGTTTCAAAATATGTCTAATTTGTTTATAAATTGGCCTATTTTTAAGCCAAACCTTAAATGGATGTAAAAGATGGAAACAATTAAAAGTAACAAGCTAATGCATATAGATAACAAGAGATAAAAATGCTAAAGTTGCTAATAGTTTTTGTTTTGTAATTGATTCTATTTTTGTAGCTCACACATGTGCTCACATGCACTTTTAATATATTATATTGTTTAAAATTGACCTTGCAATTTGCTACCCAAATATTACTTATTTTACGCATATGTACATATATTGGCACTAAGCAAGTGACAGTTGGCTCAATCTATTTTTGTCCGAACACGTCTAGATCAAAATGTGAAACACCATGGAAATATTGAGAAAAAGTGAGATCTAGAATGTAATGATTTGAGAGACATTACATTGTCATAGAAGCGTTCTTTTGAGTTTATTAGGATTATTTGATCAAAATGACATGCATTATAATCTCATTAAGCAGTAATGGATGAAATTTGTGATTTTAAAAGAAAGTGTGAAAACTTGTAATTTCTATAATTGCATGGATTGTTGGTTTTATTCACTTTTGCAATTCATTTAAAATGATTCCTTTAAATAGTTTGTATTTTTTTTTGTTACTTGATTTTTAAAGATTTAAAAAGAGTGAAAATCTTTCATGGTTTCAAAATGAGAAAAAGAAATAAGTAAAGAAAATTAATACTACTCAAATCCAAAAAAATGTTGAGTGAAAGAAAAAGGGTCATCACAATGAGTCCTATTTTTGTACTTCTTATTTTACTTCTTCTCCACTTATTATTGTATGGACTTGAATATTAAAATAAAATAAAGTATTTTATTTATTTTAATTAGAATTTGAAACTAAATCACGTAATTAGATTTAAGACAAAAAATAGTTTGAACATATTGATGACACTAAAGTAGGCATCTCAACTTTGGGAAGGGCATGGATCATATTTTTATTTGAATGATGAAAGTGTCATAGAACAAATAAAAAAGAGGTAAAACCTATTTTATTACCAGAAATGCAAGGATAAAAGTATATGATGCATTTTGGGATAACAAAAATGTATCATGACAACAAAAAAGTATCATTATACAACATTGTTTTAAATAACTATTAGGTTTGTTGGCGAAATTTGTATCGCAAGATCCCCTTATCATTCTTCTTTCAAGATTTTATCTTTTAGTCCTACGTAATGAAAAGCATTACATGACTTATATATAAACTCCATATGTAATGAGGCTTATGTTCTTATGTTTAGCGAATTTTGAATATTATAATGATTTTTAAAATTAGTCATATTATACAAATCTATTGATGAGTTAAATTCAAATTGGTGAACTTTGAATTAGCTCTTGAGAGGGTGAAAATTATGACACAAATGGAGAGTTTTTGTTATTGTCAAATTTCATTGTAGTTCATCCTTTGATAATTTGTTTTCTATTTTTTCAACTTTTCTCCAATCTATTAATCCTAATGATTTTTGTTTAATAGTTTCCAATTTAAATTTGGCCACCCCTCACTTCTAAACCCTAAATTGCCAACTCTTAATACAATTTCTCACTTCTACCAACTACTTTGTTGGCTAACTTTCTCACATACCCTAACACCTCACTACCCTTAGCTCACTTGGTGACACTCACAACCTTTCCCAAAGTTGTCTAAATCAACTAACAATTGCCTCCTACTTTCTGACTGCCTAACCACGATTGGCCCTCATCCATTTTGTCCCTCTAATACTAATGCCTATGGTCTTCACTCATTCTACCTTCACCCTCACTACTCATCCTGACAACTACAAACATCACGCACCCCTTCTTCGTTTTGCAACTCTTGATGCCAGCAACCTCTTTGTGTCATCAAGGCCCTCCGACCATTAGATCTTCCCATCAATTGCCTTATTTTAGATCTTCAACACAATGTTTGGGGATCAACCTTATATAAGTTTGAATGCTTGATAATTACTAAAATTTATGAAGCTTTATGTGATGTTAGTCTCACTTAACCACTCATGTTAAGCCAGAAGTTTGCTGTTGTATGATACTTTTCTGTGACATCACCTGTGTTTTCAACATGTTCACTGACGTATGATGTTCTTCATTATTTCCATTCTATACATCTCATATAATTTTTAATAGTTTTGTATTTTCCCATATACATAAGTTGTGTGAAATCTAATTCTCCAATTTGTGTGAATGAATGTATGCATTGAAAAGGCTTTTAAATTAGTGGTAGTCCTATTCATTGATTTCCATTGAATCCACTAACTACACTTTCATTCATGATGTTCTCTTTAATTATTAGTGTGCTATTTAATGTGGGTTTAGGCTTATCTAAATCTTTATATTCTATGGTATTTAAAAAACTCATATTAGGAATCCTCTAGGCAATAGCAACTTGCACCAACATGCTTGCCCAATCCTTAGCACAATGTAGATTTGCAAGCTTGGCATCATACTCTACTTAGCCAAAAATGTAATGCAAGAGAATGGATATATCGCCAAAGGGTCAACATGGGCTATGCTTACATGAACCTTCAATAAAAGAATTCCTGAGGAACTTAGAGAAATTGTCTACAACAAGTTTCCTCTAATCAGGTTAAGAAAAAACTTCTTTGTTAGGTCAAGGAGCTAATAGGCTTCTATAGTTTCCTCATAGCAAGATCAAGCTTATTAATTGATCTAACTTGATGGTAGGTGCCTTGGACTAAACTCAAGCACAAGGCTCTTGTTGAGCTTCCAAAAGATTTGACAAGCTACGAAGAATGGCCAATGTTGATTCATTGGTTAAAGCTGGTAAAGTCAAGCAACCTTATCTAAGCATGAAGCCTAGTTAGAATGAGATTAACATTTTCATTTTTTGTTTCTGAAGGGATGGGGAAGGGTGGAGGTGAAGGGAATGCATTACTTGTTTTGCATGGTTGTTCATTTTGGGCAAAGGGAATAGGACATTGTAGTGGTGTCCACACAATCAAGGGACTTACGATACACTAGAATGAATTTATTTTGTTATTATTTGATTAAGAGTTAGGTGATCTATTATATCAATGAACAATATTTCTTAAAATCATACTTTTTTGGACTATTACTTTTCCCTTTTTGTGCTCAATGGATCATCCATATAAAGTGTAACCACCAAAGTGTACCCTTTGGCATTAGCCACCTAAGGCATTGCTCTACGTCAAATTGCTTTGGGCCATCTCGAGGAGCAGACAGATCTCCTATTCAATCTCTTCATAAGGAGGAGCAACCTTATTCACCTTGAGGTTTGACTAAAAGCTCATGGGATGCACTACAATATGGTGTACTTTACATAAACGCCTTCTTGTCCCAATAACTTAAAAAATGTGGGTTGACATTGCCAAACCCAACTGTAAACTGAGCTGGATGGACAGTGATTGAGAATTTATAATCTATTAAGCTTGATGCATTGTAGCAATTTGATATAAAAAATTTAGAAGTCAAATGCAAAGACAAGTCGAAGACATTAAACTCCAATGGTAGGGTTCAACAGTTAGATTAACACAAGGGCAACCCTTCGGATTAAGAAGCCATCTGAGCAAGTTAAGGAGTCTTCTAAGTCACTTCCTCTCGTTGGCACCCAACTACTAATGATCTAAAGCCAATCGAAGGGCGATCGCTCCTTTTGAATAGAAGTGGAGCACAAGAAAGTGCTTATTTAAAAGCATTTACGTTTTAAAATAATTTAATTATTTGATTTGAATATAATTTAAAAGCGTTTAAATATTACTCAAATTAAGATTTGTTTTCTTATTGATATTGGTCAAGTGTCATAGATGTATTTAAAAAATGACAATACAACTTCTTCATTACATTTCTCAAAAAATATTCTAAGTAAATATTATGATATTTCTCGAAACTTTATTAGGTAATGACTTAATAATTCAATTTAAATGAGAATAAATGTGTCACAAAATGAAGAATAAATAAACTTTTAGATTAAAAATATATCTAATGAACAATATAAAGTGAGATTTCCATCATTAAAAAGAGCTCAAGAGTAATAAAAATTTAATATAACTTTCCAAACTAAAGTTTAATTCAAAAAATCACTGTTGCATTGATAACAATTTTTACGTTACCTGTGTAGAATATTTTTGACCCCACAAATTGAAAACAAGAAAAGTAAAATTTCATTTAAAAAAATACTATTATTTTCAACAAAAATTCAGTTATCATTAAATAATTCAATCATAAAATATATTTCATAAGTACTTGTCTGTTTACAATAGATTATCGTCAATCTCAATTTGACTTAATTCTAATCCTAGATCATCATAAAAATATCCAATTCAAACTTTGAACTTAGCTTGAGCAGTAAAAGTGTTTTTGAAATTTTTTATGCTTAAAGTAAACCCACAAGAATGGGGGTGAATTGTGGTAATTAAAATTTTGAGATTGTTTTTCAATTTTTGGTGTAAATTAAAACTTAAATCTTTTAAGCAAGAAAAAAAGAGTAGTAAATACACAAAAGATTTTTGAAGTGGTTCAACTCAAAATCGAGGCTACATCCACCAACTGGTATTGGGAAAAAGCCACTAAAATCACCAAATTACAAGAGAGGTTTTTATTACGGCTCACCTAAAACCTACTTGGGATTTTACCTACGGCTAATCCCGAATCTACTTGAGTTTTTTTGGGCTCAACTCAAACCTCAGCCTTTTGTATAATTGCTGCGATGCCCTTACCCCAAGGAAACAAATACAAAAATTGGCAACAAAGTATAAACATAAGACAATTTAAAAGAAGTATGAGACACACTTAATACACTAAAAATTCTAAGGAAAAATTGAAAAGCGGGAGAAATAGAAATTTAAAGTAGTTGAAGCAAAACCTTTAATTTTGGGTTTCTTCTAGTAACTTTCACTTTTCGAGTTTATGAGCATTGTATACACTTGAAATAGCTCGAAATTATGATTTGAAAGCTTTGAGAACTTAGCAATGGTAACATCTTGGAGTTCTTCAACTTTCCTATTTATAGGGCTTAAATTGGTGTTCTAAATCCACTCCCAATGACTCTAACATGAACTAAATATTTGGGTAATGAACACATAGTAATCACTGTTCTATTTGAATCCTAAAATTGTTGTTTTTGATGGAACCCTGATTTTAATGTTCGAGATTAATCCTGGGGATCTAGGCGGCCTTGATCTGGGCCATTGGATCGCACATAGGTTGTCCTGCATGTATTAGAATAATGTATCCATAACTTACTTGAATTAGAGACTTAGTGCAATGGTTCCATGTTCTGCATCATCTTGCAAATCTGCCTTAGGTTTGAAGCTCTTGCTTGTCATTTTACTGTTTACTTGTAGTATTTTACATGGCTTAACCTAAGCCGTTGGATCGCACCTGCCCTTTCACCTTTTTTGACAATCAGATGTGAATTTAATCCCATATTGCCCAAATTATGTTGTCATTGCTCTCTCAAGTCATTTGGGGTTGGCTCCCCCTTCCTCGACCAAGATTTGATCACTTGGTCCTGGTTGACTTGGTTTCGCACTATTCTGTTCAGCTTTCCCTGTGGGCTGATTTCGTGCCATTTCATTCAGCTTTCCCTGCGACCTTCTTCCTTCGCCTTCGGGCTACGCTCGCCCCTTACGGGTCTATCGAATTACTTTTATTTTATTTTTTTAAATCCATAAAGCCTGGATAGACTAGCGATAGAGTCGAGTCGACCCGCCCAAATGCTAAAATGAAAAATACCAAGACAAAAGTGATTTTATAGTGTCTTGTGAGAATTTTTGTGACAAAATTTTGAACACAAGTGTACCAAAATAATTTTATATTATGATAGTGTTACAAGTGCCATAAGTGAATATCAGAAGTAATTCATGACAAATAATTTCTAAATAATTTTTTAAAATCAAATACCAATGTCTATACTTTTCATCAATAATGCTTGGCCCAAAAATTAAAATTCAACAATTATTAAACTTATAACATTTTCAAATATTAATACTACTAGTGTGTCACATAATCTCAAAATTTGGACACATCAAATTCAAGAAAAATAAAGAGAAATTCAAGTATAAAAAATTTTAGTGCATGTCTTTAATTTCCTGAAAACTTACCATGACTCCATGAGCCTTGAAGATCACTATTTTAGACATTTAAAGTTCATGGCTTGACTTAATTGAAAATTAACACACTTAAAGTAAGCTCATATGATATATTTATAAACATTTATGGTTGACTCATCAAACACAAGGGTGTAATAGAAGATAAGTTTAAGATGACAATTGGTTTAGATGGTTTAGAAAAGTTAAATGTAATCACATAATATTTGAATAGAAAGTGGCTAATTATAAAACTCTCTATTTTGATAGAGGAGAAGACAAAAACTAGAAATATAAGGTATTGAAAAGGACTTAAGGTGCTAATATCTTAATGAAGATATGTTA
Source organism: Vanilla planifolia (assembly GCA_023846275.1). Taxonomy (NCBI): domain Eukaryota; kingdom Viridiplantae; phylum Streptophyta; class Magnoliopsida; order Asparagales; family Orchidaceae; genus Vanilla; species Vanilla planifolia. Next base: position 200,437 of record JAIUJO010000251.1, on the reverse strand, counting down.
AGTACATAGAGTGTAGTAGTATCAAAAAGTTTTATATAGTAGACATCATTTGGTGGGGTTACTAACTATTCTTAGTATTAAAGCTGATTAATTATTAGTTTTTATTGGAACAAGTAGTTTATTATTGAGGTTGTACAATTGTATGTATGATTGTATTTTTAATGGTTATTTGATATTCTTTTATTTATGAAGTATATGAATATGCATGAAAATTCCTTTTACTTATCTTTCATGCTAGTGAATGCATATACTTCATACAAACAATGTTCATAAACATTAGGACTTAGCTACATTTTAGTGGGTTGTGTGCCATTATAGGTAATGCCCCTCCACATCTTAAAAAATTATAAAATTTTCTTTTTTTCCTTCACTTTATAATTATTATGCTCATATTTTATTTGTCCTTCCAAAATTAAATGATAAATTTATTTTCATATATGGTTGTTTCTTTCTAAGAATGCTTTATCCTTATTGTTTATCAAATGTTGTCACATTTAAACAACATATTTTGGCAACACTTTTCAACAATGCATTTCTTATGTAATAGATATACTTATTAGATGATTTAAATGTGTTTGGCATAAACTATGTATTTTTTTATCAGGATAATAGTTATTAGATTTTTGTTATTATAAATACAATCCAAAAATAGTGTGATGGTACTAAACTAGTGATCTTAATAGGTTGGATTAACATTTGTTGTATATGATTACCTCGTTTGGTGCTTCTCTAGGCTTTGTGAGGGAATGTTAAAATTGAATTAATGTTATGTACTTAATCTAAGAGCCATTTGGTACCTATTTTGAAAGTTGAGATTATTTTTTCACTCTTGTGGGTTAATCAATACACTTGACTTATGCAAACACAACACCAAAGAAATGGTATTATCTGTACGTGCAATTCATCATTTGCCTTCCTTTTATGCAGTGGGGTTATGTTGTCATCACAACTCCTAATGGAATATTGGACCACGAGGAAGCTATGAGGCAAAATGTTGGTGGTCAAGTTCTTGGCTTTCTCCACCAAGAGTTGAATTTTCTTGTGTGTGTTAATGGCCATCAGGAAGGTAAAATCTACTAATGATGTCATGCTTCATTCAGGTCATTGTGTTCTACTTATAAATGAAATGCATGAACTAATTCTTGATTTATTCATCAAAATTGCATAACACCAAAATGTTGCATTTTATGCGGTTATTATCATTATGTGTGAGACAAATTATTATGTATATACCATATAAGAAAGGTAATGTATTTAAATAAAGTAGTTTTACCTGCGAATATTTTTAATAGAAGAGGAGTACAAGAAAGTGCTAATTTAAAAGAATATCCATTTTAAAATAATTTAATTTTTCAATTTGAATACAATTTAAAAACATTTAAATATTATTCAAATGAAGATTTGTATTCTTATTGATATTGATCAGGTGCCATAGATGTATTTAAAAAATGACAATGCAACATCTTGATTACATTTCTCAAAAAACATTCTAAATAAATATTATGATATTTTTTTGAAACTTTATCAAGTAATGACTAAATAATTTAATTTAAACTAAACTAAATGTGTTGCAGAATAAAGAATAAATGAACTTTCAGATAAAAATTATATCTAATGAATAATATAAAATGAGATCATCAAAATTAAAAAGAATTCTAGAGTAATTTTAACCCCACACAAAAATAAATATATCCAGTGAACAATACCTATGCAGAATAATGTTAAACCCACACTTTGAGTGCAACAAAAGAAAATTTTCCTTTAAAAAAATACTATTATTTTTAACAAAAAGTCAATTATCATTATATAATTTAATGATAAAAGATATTCCATAAGTACTTGTTTATTTACAATAGATATTGTGTGGATTTATTAACTATAAAAAATAGAAACTAAAATAAGTTAAATCAATCATCGCATATTTTATTAGTAAAACTTAATAATAAAAACCTAAAGGAGATATTATTAGTCTTAAAAGTTAAAAATAACAAATATCGATATCATGTAAAAACAATAACTAATAATCGATATCATATCATAGAATACATAACTAAAAAATTTTCATTACAGTTAAGTGGGTTTTTTTCAAAAATGTCTCGATATTTTAATATCATAGTATCTAATATATATATATATATATTAAGATCTTTTTTTAATAATTAATATGGAACAATTCATTTCTAAATTCTTAGAGACTTCTTAACAAAAAAAAATAATATAGCTTTTCCAATTCACTCATCTCCCTCATCAAGTGTTATATTATATTGAAGGCTTTGGTGCTCTTTCATTTCTCATGGAACCACTTCTTCAAAAGATGACCCATTATTATAAACGCTAATGAAATTTAATGATTCATAATATAAATTTTTGTTATGAAACCTACCAATTTCTTTTAGATCAAGTGATTAAGAGTTTTACAATCTAGCACAAGAACCAACTTTCATTCTTCTCCATTGCATAAGAAAAGATTAGACAACACTCTTCAGTAACATGGCTTTCATTTTATATTTTGTAATTAGTAGGATTGATAAAATATAATTAATTATTTGCATAAAATATTTATTCACCTTCCTTTTAATATGAGCACAACAACAAAAGTTTCCCATTATTTGAGTGGTAGTAGTTATTCAAAATAATTGATTTTACAAATTACACATTTTATGACAACCTAAGTCATACATTTATTTCTTTGACATATCATATCTTTTATAGGCACAATCTTAATAAAAATATATTAATTATTATAGTGTTATTATAGTATGCATTGATGAATAATCTTTATCATTCATCATGAAAATAATTTTACATGTTTTCTCACATTAATTTTTACAACTAATAATGATTTGAAATTTTGTAATAACATGGTATTCACATTCTTTAAATTTATTGGAGATTCGTGAAGAAAAATATAACTACCATATGAACTCTAATCTTTATAGTTAAACATAAATTTAATATATCAAAATAAACAATAAAATATAAAAAAATGAATTCAATGATTCAAAAAATTTTATGAGTAAAAGATATATTTTCTTAGAAAATGCGTGGTTACCCTACAATCTATTTTTTATTCTTAAACATTTTCAACACCATTTATGAGCTATTAAGGAAGATATTCTTTTGTCAATTTTTTTATTTTGAAAAAAAAATGTCTTTTTTATGCAAATAAAAAATGTCTATCCCACAAACCATGATACGATTTTGGATTCAAATTTTGGGCGAGACTTCAAACGGCTAAACAATTTGGAAATCAGGAACCCTAACACGTGCCACTCCACATTTATTTCTCCGACAACAATCACCAATCCTCCTCTCTCTCCATTACTTGGAATGGAAGGCTTCTATTTCCCTTCGACTATCCCTCTGGCGAGTTCTGGCCGTAAACAGCTATAAGGCGTGGAATCAGGCTAGTGTACAGGGAAACTCCAGGGGTCCAAGTTCACTTCGCGGACAACAGTCTAGGTTGTCGCGATCTGATCCTTCACTGAATCTGAGAGGTAGTTCTCCATGGATCCTTCTCAGATTCTTTTTCGACATCCAACGGTGATCATGCTTCGATTATTTACACGACCGGGCAAACGGGTAAATCTCCCCCAAAATGGCATTTCTATTCCTTTTCATCATAGAAGCCTTCCTTTGTTGTTTGGCTTCATCCCAGATGAGTGCATCTTTCTGTCTGGAGATACCGTGTAGTGATACGGTTTCTCAATGAGAAGATCTTGAAAGGTGTTTAAGGGTTCAAAATTACAGCAAAAGAAATATTGGCTATGTATATAATATGGATTTGGTAGAGCGGTTGTCATTAAAAGCCTCTACAAGGTGGGCAAGAGATCATAGTGCTGGTTCTGATGGATCCTTGACGAGAGCAATAGCAGTTAATAACCTAAAAGCCAGCAGGAGTACATTGATGCTATGCTTTATGTATAATGTAGTACTAATTCTAAATTTTTTTTTTAATTTTATAAAACATTTTTTGTATTATGAGTATTATTTTAAATATAATAGATATTTCATGCAGTTTGATCTTAAAAAAAATGAAACTTCGTAAGAAGCGTGATGAAAATTTTACATAAATAAGTAAAAAGTAGGAACACAACTAATATTTATATTGATATTTTATGGAACATAGATCTAAAATGGTTGTTTGTTTGTCTCATTTGGTTTGGATTATCTATGATGAGATTAACTTCACAAAAAGATCTTATCAATAAAATCATTGGATTCATTTGATGTTTTCTACTAAAGTCAAAAATAAAATATATAATAATCAAAGTTTTTTCACCACATAAGTTTGCATCGTGCTTCTTTGATCCATTGGCTTTTTGCATGAGAACAGTTTGATAAAGTGTGTGGGTAAAGACTCAAGAAGAGAGAACCAACAAAACAATTATTGCATGTGCTAAAAGAGTGTAACTACAAGGAAGATGTACTTGGTTAACTTCGATAGAAAAATATGATCTTTGAATTTAAAGATTTCAATTAAATTCTTAAGATCATCAAAACTTACGGAGCATTGTTTGCAATACCAACTACACTACACATGATGAAATTGTTATTAATAATAAAATACTATACTTCAATAAAAAAATTTAGACTAAGTTAAATCTCAAATTAAATAATATTGTTTTAATCTTAATATAAACTATATTCTTTAAAGTCATCTAGTTCATGGAGATTAAAAATAAATATAAATATCATAATACAACAAAATTCGTATCCTCCAACAGCTTCATGATAGTCTTTTTTTCTTTATTATTTTGTAAAATTAAGATTTGAACTAAATTTAACTTGAATTTTCTAAACCAACATCAATTCAAAATATTTGATAGTTGGGTTATATCTATGACTATTATATGTAAAACTAATATTATTAAATCAACTAAATATTTGACTTGAAGTTCACCAACATTCACCCACTGAGTCAACTTGAGATAATATAACAAGGAAAAAGAAATAAAAATAATTGGTAAAGAAGAGAACTCACTCAAAGACAGCTTATCAGAGAAGACATCTTGGCTTAAGGAAAAAATTTTACTAACTTAAGTGGTTTGATTTGTGAAAGAGATGGTTTAAAGGGGTTAGAGAAAATATGAAAGATAAGGGAATGGATCAAGTTAAAATTCAACAATCTTATTCAAACAATTTCTATAAAATAACTATATTTAGAGATAATCATCCATATGATTCGCATCTTTCCCCTACAAATTGTATTCAATTTGCATATCCTTTCCTCAATATATGCCCATAATTTGGGTTTCTTGTTTTTCTTCTCATGAACGATGATCCAAGTATATTATTGCTCTATGATTGTAAAAATTTAAGAACTTTAGCATATTCTACAATAACATTTAATTTCCATTCATTTCTTAGCAAAATATTTTCAAACAAGTCCCTGTTGCTTCTTCTTTATTGAAATGAAAACCCTTAAAAGATTGGCTTTGTTTTTGACAATTATTTCTTGAAGTTAGTTTATCCTTTCTAGCCTCAAAATATAAAAAATTTACGAAATAAATTTTTATAATTCATTTTTATTATCACATAAAATGCATTTAACAAAATACTTTTTTAAAGAAAAATTTTTCAAAAGCTCATCTTTATTTGTAAAAATCATTATCAAATAAAAACTATTTGAAGAATTCATTATAAAGAGTGCTCAAACCTTAATGCAATTTTAAACTAATCTTTTGACATTAACCTACTAAACCCCCCTTTAATCCCTAACACGATATGCATTTATGTTATGGGTTGCATCTTGCTCATGCCATTTTCCTTACTCTTTCTTTCATTGTGCATTGTCTTCCTCACAATAATGGGGATTGTAAAGCCAAGCAACAATTCTTCTCTTAGACATTTCTAAAGTGAGAGCAAACATGATGGATAAGAACATGATTGACCATGAGGAAAGAATGCTATAAACCATTTTCACAATAGATTTATATCATAGATTTGTTTACTTTGCATTTTCCAAATTGCAGTCAATGTTGGCTTGATTATCGTGCATTTTGTCCACTACATTTTGTTACTTTTTGCCTTTGTTCTTACGTTGTATCAATGGGATATTGCTATTGTGGTTGTAGGATTGCTATAATACTAATTTGAGAGTGTTTCGAAAGAGTTTGGAGGACATTTTGCTTTACACGCATTGGTTTGGAGGACACTTTACTTGTTGATTTTTAGGGTTGATTATTTGGGTTTAATGATCTTAATCTACATACATCTATTGTAAAAATTAAGATAAACGTTCATAATAATGGATCATCTTTTGAAGAAGAGGTTCCATGAGAATTGAAAGAGCACCAAAGCCTTCAATATTATATAACACTTGATGAGGGAGATGATTGAATTGAAAAAGCAATATTATTGTTTTATCTTTTACGACTGATAATATCTCCTTTAGCTTTCTATTATTAAGTTTTACTAATAAAATATGTGATCATTGATTTAACTTATTTTAGTTTCAATTTTTTAGATTTATTAAATCCACACAATATCTATTGTAAACAAACAAGTACTTTTTCGAAATATCTTTATCATTAAATTATATAATGATAATTCACTTTTTTTGAAAAATAATAGTATTTTTGTGGGGTTAAAGTTATTCTGCATAGGTACTGTTCACTGGATACATTTACTTTTGTGTGGGGTTAAAAATACACTTGAATTCTTTTTAATGATGATAATCTCATTTCATATTGTTCATTAGATATATTTTTAATCTCAAAGTTCATTTATTTTTTATTCTGCAACACATTTATTTTAGTTTAAATTAAATTATTTAGTCATTACTTGATAAAGTTTCAAAAAATATCATAATAATTATTTAGAATGTTTTTTGGGAAATGTAATCAAGATGTTGCATTGTCATTTTTTAAGTACATGTATGGCACATGATCAATATCAATAAGAATACAAATCTTAATTTGAATAATATTTAAATGTTTATAAATAGTATTCAAATTGAATAATTAAATTATTTTAAAATGTAAATGCTTCTAAATTAGCACTTTCTTGTACTCCACTTCTATTCAAAATATTCACATGTAAAACTGCTTTATTTAAAAACATTACCTATTTTATACGGCATGTATATAATAATTTATCACACACCAATGATAATAACCACATAAATTGCAACATTTTTGTGTTACGCAATTTTGATGAATAAATCAAGAATTAGTTCATGCATTTCATTTATCAGTAGAACACCATAACCTAAACAAAGCATGACATCATTACTAGATTTTACCTTCCTGATGGCCATTAACATGCACAAGCAAGACAAACTCTTTGTGGAAAAAGCCAAGAACTTGACCACCAACATTTTACCTCATAGCATCCTCATGGTCCAATATTCCATTAGGAGTTGTGATGACAGCATATCCCCACTGCATAAAGGAAGACAAATGATGAATTGCACGTACATATAATATTATTTATTTGGTGTTGTGTTTCAATAAGTCAAGTGTATTGATTTACCCATAAGAGGAAGAGAAAAAATAATTTCAACTTTCAAAATAGGTACCAAACGGCTCTTAGATTAAGTACATAACATTAATTCAATTTTAACTTTCCTTCACAAAGCCTAAAGAAGCACCAAACGAGGTAATCATATACAACAAATGTTAATCCAATCTATGAAGATCACTAGTTTAGTATGAACACACTATTTTTGCTTTTATTTATAATAACAAAAATCTAATAACTATTATCTTAACAAAAAAATACATAGTTTATGCTAAACACATTTAAATCATCTACTAAGTATATCTATTACACTAAAAATGCATTGTTAAAAAGTGTTGTCAAAATATCTTGTTTAAATGTGACATCATTTGATAAACAATAAGGATAAAGCATTCTTAGAAAGAAACAACCACATACGAATATAAAATTATCATTTAATTTTAAAAGGACAAATAAAATATGATCATAATAATTATAAAGTGAAGGCAAAAAAAAGAAAATTTTATAATTTTTTAAGATGTGTAGGGGCATTACTTGCAATGGCACACAACCCCTGAAATGCAGCTAAGTCCTAGTGTTTGTGATCATTTTTTGTATCAAGTAATGCATTCACTAGCATGAAAGATCAGTAAAAGGAATTTTCATACATATTCATATACTTCATAAATAAAAAATATCAAATAACCATTTAAAATACTATCATACATACACTTTTACAACCTTAATAATAAACTACCTTACCACATAAAAACTAACAATTAATCAGCTTTAATGCTAAGAATAGTCAGTAACCCCACCAAAATGATGTCAACTATATAAAAAAGTTCTGATACTATTACACTCTATGTACTTAACACATCTTCATTAAGATTGTAGCACCTTACATCCTTTTTAATACCTTATATTTTTTTTTCTTCTCCTCTATCAAAATATAGAGTTTCTATAATTAGCCACTTCCTATTCAAATATTATGTGATTGCATTTAACTTTTCTAAATTATTTAAACCAATTGTCATCTTAAACTTATCCTCTATTACACCTTTATGTTTGATGAGTCAAGCATAAATGTTTATAAATATCTCATATGGGCTTACTTTAAGTGTGTTAATATTCAATTAAGTCAAGCCAGGTACTTTAAATGTCTAAAATAGTGATCTTCAAGGCTCTTGGAGTCATGACATGTTTCAAGGGAATTAAAGATATGCACTTAATTTTTTTTATTTTCAATTTCTCTTTAATTTTCTCGAATTTGATATGTCCAAATTTTGAGTTGATATGGCACACTAGTAGTATTAATATTTGAAAATATTATAAGTTTAATAATTGTTGAATTTTGATGTTTTGCCAAGCATTATTGATGAAAAGTATAGACATTGGCTTGATTTTAAAAAAATAATTTAGAAATTATATTTCATGAGTTTCTTATCATATTCACTTAGGGCACTTGTAGCACTATCATAATATAAAATTATTTTGGTACACTTATGATCAAAATTTTAGTGCAAACATTTTCACAAAATACTATAAAACAACTTTTTTCTCCGTATTTTTCACCGTAGCATTTGGGCGGGTCGACCCGACTCGACCGCTGGTCCGTCCAGGCTTTAGTGTTTAAAAAAACAAAATAAAAATAATTTGATAGACTCGTAAAGGGCGAACATAGCCCAAAGGTGAAGGAAGAAGGCTGTAGGGAAAGCTGAACGATATAGCCCGAAATTAGCCCGTAGGGAAAGCTGAACAAAATTGTGCCAAATCAAGTCAACTAGGACCAAGTGGTCAAATCTTGGTCGAGGAAGGGGAACCAACCCCAAACAGCTCGAGAGACATGCGAATTGAAATCCATATAGAGAGTAATGACAACATAATTTGGGCATTATGGCATTAAATTCCCATTCGATTGTCAAAGAAGGTGGAAGGAAGGTGCAATCTGACAGCTTAGGTTAAGCTAGGTAAAGCACTTCAATTAAATAGTAAAATGACAAGCAAGGGCTCAGAACCTAAGGTAGATTTACGAGACGATGCGGAACACGAAACTACTACAATAAGTTTCTAATTGAAGTAAGTTATGGATACATTATTCTAATACATGCAGGACAACCTATGCACGATCCAATGGCCCAGATCAAGGCCGCCTAGATCCAACGTCCAGGATTGATCTCGAATGGTAAAGTCAAGATTCAATCAAAAACAACCACTTTAGGATTCAAATCGAACGATGACTACTATGTGCCCATTACCCAAATATTTAGTTCATTTTAGAGTCAATGGTAGTGGATTTAGAGCTCAAATTTAAGCTCTATAAATGGGAAAGGATGAAGAACTTCAAGATGTTACCATTGCTAAGTTCTCAAAGTTTTTAAATCATATTGTCAAGCTATTTCAAGTGTATACGATGCTTATAAACTCAGAAAGTGAAAGTTACAAGAAGAAACCAAAAATTGGAGGTTTTGCTTCTACTATTTTCAATTTCTATTTCTCCCTCCTTTCAGTTTTTCCTTGGAATATTTATTGCATTGAGTGTGCCTCATACTTCATTTAAATTGTCTTAAGTTTATAATTTGTTGCCAATTTTTGTATTTTTTTCCTTGGGGTAAGGGCATCATGGCAATTATGCAAAAGCTCGAGGTTTTAATTGAGCCCGAAAAAACTCTAGTAGATTCGGGATGAGCCGTAGGTAAAATCCCAAGTAGATTTGAGGTGAGCCGTAAGAAAAACTTCGCTTGTAATTTGGTGATTTTAGTGGCTTTTCCCAACATTGGTTGGTGGATGTAGGCTCAATTTTGAGTCGAACCACCTTAAAAATCTTTTGTATATTATTTTACTACTCTTTCTTGTTCTTAATTAAAAGATTTAAGTTTTAATTTATACCAAAAATTGAAAGAAAATCTCAAAATTTTATTTACCGCAATTCACCCCCTTCTTTGTGGTTTACTTTAAGCATAAACAATTTCAAAAAGATATTTACTGCTCAAGCCAAGTTCAAAGTTTGAATAGAACATTTTTATGATGATCTTAGATTAGAATTAAGTCAAATTGAGATTGATAATAATATATTGCAAAACAAACAGTACTTATGAAATATCTTTTATGATTAAATTATAAAATGATAACTGAATTTTTGTGGAAAATAATATTATTTTTTTAAATGAAATTTTACTTTTCTTGTTTTCAATTTGTGGGGCCAAAATTATTCTGCACAGGCAATGTAAAAATTGTTATCTATGCAACAGTGATTTTTTAAATTAAACTTTAGTTTGAAAACTTAGATTAAATTTGCATCACTCTTGAGCACTTGTTAATGATGGCAATCTCACTTTGTATACTTCATTAGATATGTTTTTAATCTGAAAATTTATTTATTCTTTGTTTTGTGACACATTTATTCTAGTTTAAATTGAATTATTTAGTCATTGCCTAATAAAGTTTTGAGAAATATCATAATATTTATTTAGAATGTTTTTTGAGAAATGTAATGAAGAGGTTGCATTGTCATTTTTTGAATACATCTATGACACTTGACCAATCTCAATATGAATACAAATCTTAATTTGAATAGTATTTAAATGCTTTTAAATAACATTCAAATTGAATAATTAAATTATTTTAAAACGTAAATGCTTTTAAATAAGCACTTTCTTGTGCTCCACTTTTATTCAAAAGGAGCCATCGCCCTTCGATAGTGTTTAGTTCGTTAGAAGTTTGGCGCCAATGAGAGGAACTGACTTAGAGACCTCCTTAACTTCCTCAAATGGCTTCTTAATCAAAAGGGTTGCCCATGTGTTGATCAAACTGTTGAACCCTACCATTAAAGTTTAATCTCTTCCACTTGTCTTTGCATTTTCCTTCTAAATTTTTTATATCAAATTGCTAATATGCACCAAGCTTAATAGATTATAGATTCTCAATCACTGTCCATCCAGCTCAGTTCACACTTGGGTTTGGCAATGTCAACCCACAATTTTTATGTTATTGGGACAAAAAGGCATCTATGTAAGGTATACATTATTGTAGTGCTTCCCATGAGCTTTTAGTCAAACCTCAAGTTGAATAAGGTTGCTCCCCCTTATGAAGAGATTGAATAGGAGATCTGCCTACTCCTCGAGATGGCCCAAAACAATATGATGTAGAGCAATGCCTTAAGTGGCTAATGCCAACGGGTACACTTTGGTGGTTACACTTTATATGGATGATCCATTGAGTGTAAAAAGGGAAAAGTAATAGTCCAAATTAGTAAAAATGTTCATTTTGTGCACTCTTAACTATTGATAAAAAGGTATTATTTTAAGAAATATTGTTCTATGATATAATTGACAACCTAACTTTAATTCAAAAAATAACAACGTAAATTCAATCTAGTCTACCCGAAGTCCCTTGATATTGTGGACACCACTACAATGTCCTATTCCCCTCTACCCTAAATGAACAACCATGCAAAACGAGTAACGCACTCCCTTCACCTCCACCCTTCCCCATCCTTTCAGACATAAAAAATGAAAATGTAAAGCTCATTCTAACTAGGCTTCATGCTTAGATAAGTTTGCTTGACTTTAAAAGCTTTAAGCAATGAAACAACCTTGGCCATTCTTCGTAGCTTGTCAAATCTTTTGGAAGCTCAGCAAGAGCCTTGTGCTAGAGTTTAGTCCAAGTCACCTACCATCAAGTTAGATCAATTAATAAGCTTGATCTAGCTATGAGGAAACTATTGAAGCCTATTAGCTCCTTGACTTATCAAAGAAGTTTTTTCTCAATCAGATCGAGGAAACATGTTGTAGACAATTTCTTTAAGTAAGTTTCTTAGGAATTTTCTTAGAAGGTTCATGCAAGCATAGCCCATGTTGACCCTTTGGCCATATATCCATACTCTTGCACTGCATTTTCGGCTAAGTAAAGTATGATGCCAAGCTTACAAGTCTACATTTTGCTTAGGATTTGGCAAGCATGTCGGTGCAAGTTGCTATTGCCTTGAAGATTCCTAATATGAGTTTTTTTAAATGCAATAGAATATAAAGAGTCAATTAAGCCTAAACGCACATTAAAGTACTGAAGTTCTTTGTGCTTAAGATAATCCCAAAGAGGGGGGAGGGGTGAATTGTGGTAAATAAAATTTTCTTTCGATTTTCTGTTTCAATTTAAACTTAAACCTTTTATGCAAAAACAAGAAAAATAGTACACAAAAGATGTTTAAAGTTTTTCAACTTAAAATCGAGCCTGCATCCACCCCAACCAGCGTGAGGAAAAAACCACTAAAATCACAAAATTACAAGCGAGGTTTTTCATACGATTCACCTCAAACCTACTTGGGATTTTACCTACGGGTAATCCTAAACTTACTTGAGTTTTTTCGGGCTCAACTCAAACCCCAGGCTTTTGCACCATTGTCGGGATGCCATTACCCCAAAGGAAGAAATACAAAAAAATGGCAAAACTTAAGACAATTTTAAGAGCAATATGAGGCACACACAATACTGAAAAGGAGGAATAGAGGTTGGAAAATAATTGAAGCAAAAACCTCCAATTTTAGGTTCCTTCTTGCAGCTTTCACTTTGTGACTTTGGAAGCACTGTATGCACATGGAATTACTTTATATTGTGATTTGAAAGCTTTGAAATCTTTGCAATGGTAACCTCTAGGAGTTCTTCCTTATTCCTTATTTATAGAACTTAATTTGAGCTCTAAATCCACTCCCAAGGGCTCTAAATGAAATAGCCATTTGTGCAATGGACAATAAGTAGTCACCATTCGATTTGGAGCCTAAAATGTACATTTTTGATTGAATCTGAAATTTATCATTCGAGATCAATCCTGGTGATTGGATCTAGGAGGCCTATATCTGGGCCATTTAATCGCACGTTTGTTGACCTACATGTATTAAAATAATGTGTCCAGAAATGAAATAAAATAGAAACTTACTGCAGTGGTTTCGTATCCTCTTGTAGATTTGGCTTGGGTTCGAATCTCCTGCTTGGCCTTTTTATTGTTATCATGTAGCAATTTACCTTGATTAATCTAAGCCGTCCGATTGCACCTGCCCTTTTGCCTTCTTTGACAACCGAATGGAATTTTAGTCCCACATCATCCAAATGTCTTTGCGATTGCTCTCTATAAAAGTTTTGGTTGATTTGCCTCTCGAGCCATTTGGGGTTGGCTCATCGCTTTCTCGACCAAGATTTCATCACTTGGTCCTGGTTGACTTGATTTCGTGCATGTTTTGGTCAGCTTTCTCTATGAGCTGAGTTAGTAGCACTTGTTCTGTTCAGTAGCTGTGGGCTGATTTCTCATTTGTTCCATTCAGCAATGCTGTTAATGCAGCCTTCCAGCTTTGCTAGCCCCTTTTGGGTCTATCACATAGTTCTTACTTTATTTTATTTTTTAAATCCTTAAAGCCTTGATGGACCAGCCATAGAGTCAGGTCGACCGACCCAACGCTACAGTGAAACTTCTCGAGACTAATTGGTTTTATAGTATTTTGTGAGCATTTTTGTGCCAAAATTTGAATATAAGTATACCAAAATAATTTTATATTATGATAGCATTACAAGTGTGCTAAATGACCATGAAAAGAAATTCATAAATTTTTTTTACATAATTTTAAAAAATCAAATACCAATGTTTATACTTTTCATCAATAATTCTTTGCCCAAAAATAAAAATTAAAAAATTATCAAACTTATAACAATTTCAAATATTAATACTACTAGTGTGCCACATTATCTCAAAATTTGGACATATCAAAATTCAAGAAAAATGAAGATATTCCAGTATAAAGATTTTGGTGCATGCCTCCAATTTCCTTGAAGCTTGCCATTACTCCAAGAGTCTTGAAGACCACTATTTTAGACATTTTAAAATTCATGGCTTGAATTAATTTAAAATTAATAATTTCACTTAAAACAAGCCCAAATGATATATAAACATTTATGCTTGACTCATGAAACACGAGAGTGTAACAAGCGCACTAACAATTAAAGAGAACATCATCAATGAAAGTACAGTTATTTGATTCAAAGGAAATCAAAGAATAGGACTACCATTAATTTAAAAACTCTTTTCAATGCATACATTCATTCACACAAAATGGAGAATTTGATTTCCAACAACTTATGTATATGGAAAAATACTAAAGTGTTAAACATTATATAAGATGTATTGAATGAAAATAATGAAAAAGATCATACATCAGTGAAAATGAGGATAAACACAATTGATCTTACTGAAATGTATATACAACAGCAATCTTTTGGCAAAACATGAGTGGTTAAGTGAGACCTAACATCACATAAAGCTTCATAAAGTTCAGTAATTATCAAGCATTCAAACTTATATAGGGATGATCCCCAAACATTGTGTTGAAGATCTGAAATAAGGCAATTCATGGGAAGATCTATGATTGGAAGGCCTTGACAAGACAAGGAGGATGCTCGCTTCAAGAGTTGCAAAATGAAGAAGTGGTAGGTGATGTTTGTGATTGTCAGGATGAGTAGTGTGGGTGAAGGTAGAATAAGTGAAGACCAAAGGCATTAGTATTAGAGGGACAAAATCAATGAGGGCCAATCGTGGTTAGGTAGTCAGAAGTCGGAGGCAGTTGTTAGTTGATTTGGACAACTTTGGGAAGGTTGTCGATGTCACCAAGTGAGCTGTGTGTAGTGAGGTGGTAGGGTATGTGAGAAAGTTAGCCAACAAAGTAGTTGGTAGAAATGGATTAAGAGTTGGCAATTTAGGGTTTAGAAATGAAGGGGTGGCCAAATTTAAATTGGAAACTATTAAACAAAAATCATGAGGATTA
This sequence comes from Vanilla planifolia, assembly GCA_023846275.1. Taxonomy (NCBI): domain Eukaryota; kingdom Viridiplantae; phylum Streptophyta; class Magnoliopsida; order Asparagales; family Orchidaceae; genus Vanilla; species Vanilla planifolia. The sequence goes on along the minus strand of JAIUJO010000251.1, from coordinate 185,190 downwards.
ATAGATTGGAGAAAAGTTGAAAAAATAGAAAAGGATTATCAAAGGATGGACTACAATGAAATTTGATAATAACAAAAACACTCCATTAGTGTCATAATTTTCACCCCTCTCAAGAGCTAATTCAAAGTTCATCAAGTTGAATTTAACTCATCAATAGATTTGTATCAAATGACTAATTCTAAAGCTCATTATATTATTAAAAATTGGCTAAACATAAGAACTTAAGCCTCATTACATATAGAGTTTATATATAAGTCACGTAAGGCCTTTCATTACATAGGACTAAAAGAAAAAATCTTGAAAGAAGAATGATAAGGGGATCTTGCGACACAAATTTCACCAACAAACCTAATGTTTATTCAAAACAATGTTGTATCATGATACATTTTTGTTATCCAAAGATGCATCATATACTTTCATCCATGT